>CAMXCT020006766.1:303098-345300 GCA_947184155.2 Cladocopium goreaui | reverse complement strand
AACAACAACACCAACAACACCAACACCAACAACACGACCAGCAACACCAACACCACCAACAAACCCAACCACACCAGCAACACTAACAATACCAACAGCACCACCACCAACAACACCAGCATTAACAACACCAACAACACCAACACCACCAGCACCACCAACACTACCAACACCACAACCACCGCCAACCCCAACCACACCGCCGAAGCCTTTCCGTCGCTTTTACCAGACTCCACTTTATATTTTTAGAGAGAAAATGGCCGCGTCGCTTTTACCAGACTCTACTTTATGTTTTTTTCTTTGCCCTCTCTCCTTTCTTTTTTCTTCGGTTCCTTTCTTTCTCACCTACCTTTCGTGTTCCCCCTCTCAAGTTACTTTTCCATGCCCTTTGTAAGGAAATGCCAGTAGCACAGGGTAGGAAAGGGTTGAATTTGAATGTCATGGCTGTCGACTTTGCAGAACGACAGTGGTGGCTTCGAGTTTGCCGGCGATGCGTTTCAAGTCAAAGATAAGGACACCACAAAACTGACTTGAAAACCCCAAGAGTTTGGAGAGTGTGCATATCCAACTGTTTTGCATTGAAAAACTGCATGACATGTGCGTCAGGACATGCAGAATTCTCATTTTTGTCCATTTTGTTGTCAGGGAAAATGGATGATGCAGTTTTTGTGCGGGTTTGGGCGGCTTGGCAGTGTCCTCCGTAGATTTTGTGTCAATTGTGGTTCTTGTGGATGCACCATGGTTTCAGTATGATGAAATTTGCGGGGGCATCGTGTCGTTTGACGCATGTGCCGAGCAAACATTTGTATTATTTCTATGAGGAGAACTGAGAACACATATTTTGTTGCAGTGGTTGTGTTGCTGAGTTGTTGTGTGGTTGTGTGGTTGTGTGGTTTTGTGGCGGCTTCGAAGGCAACGTTTGATTTATGTATGATTTGTTGTTGGATAGGATTCCGTTGACGAAGTGCATTGAACCGCACCAAAAGCTTCAATTTGTTGCATAGCCGAACCACATTACATACAGACAAATGATGGAAAAACAATGAACTGAACATATGAACCAACTAGATGGATGTTGTTTTTCGAATCAGTTTTTCACGATTTCACCCGGATTGGGCAGACAAATGCACTTCCAGTTTTGATTCCACAGAGTGAATTGGTTGTCAAAAAAAACACACAACAATGAAACTGGTGTTTTTTTGAAACATCCATTTCGATGCATCACAAAACTGTTTGGGTTTTGGATCATATACATCCAATAGAAACACTGTAATTTGGTGTTGGCAAGGTCTCCAAAATCCTGTTTGGGAAACAACATTTTTGAAAAACCAACAGCAAAGTCCGACGACTATTTTTTTTTGGATATTGGATGGTGCCTCGACAGGGCCACTGATAGCAGGACGCTGTGGCCTTTTTTTGGGGTGGATTGCCAGGTTTAGATGAAGTGGTGCACACAAATCACACAACGATGCACGAAGCAAAAGTCGAATTATGGATGCCATTTGAGGTGACCGTTTGGGGTTCCAAAACCATTGGTTTCCTCCTCAACAGCGGTTGATTGCGGTATATATAATAATAATAATGATAATAATAACAACAATAATGATAATAATAATAATGATAATAATAACAACAATAATGATAATAATGATAATGATAATAATAACAACAATAATGATAATAATAATAATGATAAAAAAATAATCATAATAATACTGATAATAATAATAATACTAAAAATAATAGTAACAATAATAATAGTAATAATAATAATAATATATATATATATATGTATATACCATCCGGTAATCTACACTGGAAATCCGGACTTTTACTTTTCACGGGACACACAGTATGCACAATCACCTTTAAGGGTGTTTTCCACTACCATGTTGGATTACCAAAGGGTTGGTCCACAGATTGACCCTTTCCCAGGATGGAAAAATATCGACAATTTGCCGATGGAGGAGCAACTGATGCTGACAGACATTGTTGTTTTCAAAATAGGAGTAACAAACAGGTATATAATCACAGGGCTGGTGCAAACCATCGTGATGATAGTGTTGATGATGATGATGATGATGAAGAAGAAAAACCACATTTTCCTGAATTATCCGCAACGTATAACAATGAAACTATGGCCAATAAATGTGACACTACTGCAATGATGTCTCTCTCATTTTGCAGCCTATTGATTTCTTGACATTCATGCTGCCTTGTTCAAACAAAAACAACCATGTCAACATATCTGGGAATAGGCCTTTGCACCAGATATAACATTGATATGTTTTTGGGATTAGTTATGGGTCTTTGATGCAAAGAAATAGGAATCGCACATGATGTTATGAAACTGCTATGCACATTTGGGTACAGGACCCAAGATTTTGGTAATGATCAACGGGCAAACACATGCTTTTGGTACCTTAATGTTGATTTATATTAAAAACAAAAAAAACACATGCCACCTATAGTTCACCCAGCCCCTATGGAACGAAAACCAAGGGTCGGAGAAGGGTTTTGCGGGAGTGAGTTTTCCCTGGTCAGGCACTGGGGTCAATCCATTCGTGCCGCCTTGGTCGCATTACAAGGCGGGGTCTCCACTTGGGTTGGTCAAAGAGACTTGTTGATTGGGTGTTCACAGGGGGAATAGTCAAATCTTTCTACGCTGGGATAGTTTCGTGACGTCAAAAAAGGGCCAACAGTGGCCAATTTTGTTTTATTTTTTGGTTGTGACTGCTAAGAAACCTCTGCTCTGAATGAGAGTGGTACTCTGAGTGGGTGGAATTGCCATATAGTTTCATTGTTGCTCATTATTCATCATGTTCCCATTAAAGCAGGTTGGGCAAGCAACCCCAATACTACAACAATCCACCGACAATCATTTAGGCTTTATACCCTCTCGTGAAGGATACTAAGTGCCCACCATTATTTTTGCTGGTTCAAATCCATCAATTAACTACTCACCCATCAACTGCCGAGGGGCATTTGCGCGCAAAACGTCCCGATGTTTGTTGGTTGAATCAGCATGTTCCCGCAGTTTTGTTTGTTGGAGTTCTGTGTTTTTCATGGTCCAAACAGGGGTTGTAACCCTATGATCTTCCCATTGACGCGAGGCTGGAGTGCTGGGACGATGTCTCAAGGTGGTTCGCGGCTCAAAAATCCTGATGCCGGTAGTCCGAGGCGTTGGTTTTCGCAACTCCCCCCAAAAATGGAAAAGTTCCCATTAAAAACAGTGTCAAAGTTTCTTTTTTTCGGTGTAAGTATAGTTGTCTTTTTTTTTCCCGATATTTTTGTGTTCTCTTGCGATTAAACATCACCAGCCAGTGTGGTCAAATAGGCGCTGTTTCGCAAAGGTGACGTTCATAGGGGAAATATATAAAGAACCCCCGAAAACCTTGGACGGTGTTCCTAGAAAATCCCAAGGGCTGAATTTACCCCTGGGCGAATAGTGAATATTTGCCACTTGTGGTAAAAATGCGCCAATTGACAGGAAAATGGGTTTGTCCCAAAATAGGGTACCCCGAAGTCCACCACAACCATAATTTTTTGGATGTGATTGAAGTTCCTCCAGTTTTCACATACATATGTGACTTGGGTTTCAATCTTGCAACAATAGCCAGGCTCCACTTACACACCTGGAAGTGGCCAACCCACCGCATGTGGATCAACCTTTTCTTCTTTTTCTCTTGGGTCCCAGTAAAAGAACCAACATTTTCTTGTCATTTTGGTTCTGTTCGGGTCTTCGTAGCTGTGACCACTGCGGTATTCGTACTACGGCTTCCAGACGCCAGCAGGGCAGGGGCCTGCTTTTTTCACCCAGAATGTTGGGGACGGATCAAAATCGCATCAAAAGGAGGGACGAACCTCCATTTACCCTCCGGTCATCAAACATAGCAATGGAAAATCACCTGTTGAGTTCGATGATGTTCCCAGCTGTGAGTGATTCAGCTGTCGCATGTCTTTTTCATATCAATTGCCTGCAGGTGATGAGTTTGCCATGAGTGCACATTCAAATCGCCTGTTATTTTCTGGCTTAAGGGACCCCTTTGGCCAATAGCTTTTAGCTGCAACGGCTACTTGCTTTGCTGGCGCCATTGCAGGCGCGACCTAGCCTGAGACAACTTGGGCGTGGAAAACTTCGGCTGCTGTGAGACTTGGAACTTCAGTGGGTTGAAGCGCTGCCAGTTACACACCGTAACTGGTAGCGGAGCTGCCTGGACCTTCTTGCGGTTAGAGGTCAAAGAGCCGGAGCCCAAGGAGGTGGAATTCGACCAGGGCAAGTGACACGTGTGGCTGGGAGTACTTTAACCTGAACGCCTTCGAGAAGTTCCCAGGTCTTGCAACGTGCATTTGCTTGGACCTCGAGCCCTTCGACCAGTTCATTGCGGTTGCTTGGACATCGAGCTCTACGACCAGTTCATTGCATTTGCTTGGACCTCGAGCCCTACCACCAGTTCATTGCAGTTGCTTGGACCTCGAGCCCTACCACCAGTTCATTGCAGTTGCTTGGACCTCGAGCCCTACGACCAGATCTTAGCAGTTTCTTGGTGTACGAGCTCTACAAGACCCCTTGCTGCGCGAGACGCAGTACCTGGAGGTGACTGACGAGAACATGGGCGACAAAGATGTCTATGTGAAGCGTTCCTGGGATGGAGATCCTGCGACCTGGCAGGACTACATACGGAAGGTCCGTCTGACCTTTGAGAAAACCAGGAACCGAAAGAGGAAGTATTTAGGACCAGAATTGGTCTCCCAATTGACCGGCAGGGCTTGGACGGTCACACAAGAGATCGACCACCGGATGCTGGTGCAGCCTGACGGCGCACGTTTCCTCATCGAGTTCCTGGAGCAGAGATTGGGAAAGGTGCCAGTGCCTGATGCTGGGACCAAGGCGGAGGAGTTGTTCGTCAAGATGAGACGGCCATCAGGTATGAGCATGGCATCCTGGTGCCACAAGGTCAGGGAGACCTATCGAGGCTTGCAACGAGCTTTGAAGAGGGCAAGGGTGGAGCAGCAAGGCTCTACGCAGGAGTCGCCTGGTTCTCCTGGGTCTGGAAGAACTTCGAGATTGCCGAGGACGACACCGACTTCACAGAGGCCGACTCCGACTTCGCCGATGGAATCGCCTTCTTCAAGGAGACGCTCAAGCAAGCAGACGGTGGATGAGCCTGAAGGAGATAAGACTCCACCGCGAGCTGATGACGCTGGACCTTCTGCCGAAGCTCCCAAGACACCCAGCGAAAGGGACAGCCGGGACTATGGGTATGACTCTCCGGCTGATGAGTCAGAAGTGAGACGCAGGATGAGAGGCAAAGGACGTGGTTCACGAGGCCATGAAGACTCCGACACCGACACAGAGGACATCCTGGCTGGCATCAAGGTTTGGGACGACCTGGACACGGGCCTCCCCGAGGTGTTACCCACCGAATTGGTGGGGTGGCTGATGCTGCGTCGCTGCGCTTTGAGCTCTCAGCAGCGGCTCAACATCTTGTCATCAGTGGGCAACTCTTTGAAGGCGGAGGACATTGAGCGTGGACTTCGTGGAGCAGAAGAAGAGTTGCGACTACATGACCGTGAACAACATCCGAAGGGAGGTGGAAAGAAGGGCCGCCCAGTCTTCTGGATGGAACATGGAGGCGAATGGGCACTGCTCAATGCCAGTGAGGAGGACATGGATGATTGGACTTCTGATGTCCACTGGATTGGTGGCACTCAGGAGCTGGCTTCGAACTATGGCGTTCTGAGCTCTACATCCTCGACTATGACATCGGCGTATGGTGGACAAGATGACGGAGTTTGGTTTCAAGATGCTGATGGTGGCCAAACCTGGTGGGAGCGAGACACCGACACTGGCGAGTACTACACCCAGGACTCCTACGGTGTCTACTGGTCCTGGAGTGATTGGGAATCTGCCCAACAACATGCCTTCTTCACGGAGGACCAGCAGAAGGAGCTGTCCGAAGCCTATGCAGCCTATGAAGGCAAGTTGCGGACCTTTGCAGAGAGCCGCAACCTCATGCGTGACAAGGCGATGAACCGTGGCTTCTATCCCACCAAGGGCAAGTTCAAGGGCAAGAAGGGCAAGCCGCGACCTACCTCATCTTCTTCGTCTTCCAAGGGCAAAGGTGGTGCTGCGATGACAGCTGATGCGATGGCAACAGTGGGCTCTCCGAACTATTCTGGTTGCTTCATTTGTGGCAGCCGCGACCACGAGTTCAGGAACTGCCCCAAGAAGAGTTCCAACAAGGCTGGCAAAGGTGGTGGTATTTACATGGTGTCTTCAATGGCATCCTCTTCGATGGAGAACATCTATGCAGCCCCTGTGGAGGCCTATGGCCAGAATGTTCCTGGCACCATGCCGTCCCTGATCGGACACGTGCAGCAACCTGACTTAGAAGGATTTGCAGTTTTGGACACAGGAGCCACTGAAACCATCACATCCTTGGAAGCTTTAGCATTTGTACTCAACAAGAGAAGACAACGTTTTGGAGAGGAAAGACTTCAAGTTGTGGATCGCCCCCCAAAAGTTTTCAGGTTTGGAAATGGACAAACGCAAACATCAGAGAGCTTTGTACTGATCCCTCAAACACTTGGAAAACATCACATCTCACTCGGTGCTTTCACAATCGATGCCCCAGGCGTGCCACTCCTCCTGGGAATCCGTAGCTTAGACAAGCTAGGGGCGATTGTAGATTGTAGCCGGAGTGTGATGGTCCTCAAAACAGTTGATGCAGCTCTGATGATACCTCTCAAGAAATCTTCAACAGGTCATTTGTTGATTGATCTCTGCGACAACTGGTTACAGGGAGGATCACGGATCTTCTTCCACTCGGACATTCCTGTCGAGGAGAAAAGGGTCCAGTCTGCAAATACGGCTTACATGGTTCATGAGGTTGAGGGAGAGAGAGGTCAAGCAGTTTGTCATGAAGATCAGTGCACGAGTCATCACGTATTTCATGGAGATCACAACATGCATTTTCACGTTTGTCATGAAGATCCCAACATGGTACATGGAGTTTTTCACGGTGATTCAGACATGCCACAAGCCGAAAGCTGTGAAACGTGGAACGTTGAAACATGCATGCAGTTGTTGAGTGAAGGTGAAAGAGGTGAATTTTCAAGGTTAGATGAAAGTCAACGTGATGAATGGTTGACCAACATTTTTGCTGTCAGACTTGAAGATCAGCCGAACACTCTTTCTTCAAACCCTGCAGACTCAGCTCAGCAAGGAATGTCCTTGCGACTACTCGCTTGGTTAGCGACTGCCCCTTTGCTCGCGACCTCCGACAGCTGGTGCCATGTCGTCCAATGGCAACAAGGCCAAGGAGAAGAGCCAATCTTCGAAGACCGAGCTCAAGGGGAACAAGGACGCCAAATTCGATTGGTCCCGGACTTGCGGACCAGATCCGAGGGATCCGAGATGCACCGGAGCCCCATGCTTCGGGTCCCACGACCCGGCAGCCCCAGGGAGAGGATCGCCATCGGGCGCCAACGCCCACGCGACTTGGACGGCATGCGCTCGGTGCAAGATGAGACTCAGCTACACTCCATCATGGGGTGCGCATGCCCTCACCCGCAAACCGGGTGCACTCCCTGCGGACGTGGAGAAGCAGGTCGACGAGCTGCAGGAGAACGCGGCCTACAGCCTGAAGCTTCGGGACAAGGACATCGGTTTGGATGGAGCCGAGAAGAGCTGTCTCAACCAACTCGAGAAGATCAAAGCACAGAAAGCGGCCTACAACAAGGACAAGCCAGCCGCCGCTCTACAGACCGAGGGCACTATGCCGACTCCTACGCCGAAAGCTACCATGCCGCCAAAGCCTCAAGTCTACAACTTGGAGGAGGACGATCATACGATGTTACCAGGCCGCAAAGGCCGGAAGACCGAGACGGCGGAGGAGCTGGAGGCAAAGCAGAGGGAGGAGGCAGTGGACAGCCCTGGTTCCTTCACGGTGATTTCATCGTAGGCGACGAAGCTGAGGCGACCAAGAAGGCCGAGGAGAACTATAACCTGGACTATGAACCCATCTTGGAGAATGAGGACACCCAGGACTTTGACAACAGCGAGCCCCACAAGCCGGAAGAGAACTACCTCGTGAAGAACCTGGACAACGACCTGACCAAGCACTTGGTAAACTATGTCCAGGAGTATTTTGATGACATGGAGGAGGAGATTTTTGCTTGTGGCGGCATGCGAGAAGATGATCGACTTGATCTACTGGAACTTTGCTGCGAGGAGAACAGCCTACTCACTGAGGTGGTTCGTGCTGCTGGTGGAAAAGCTGAACGGGCTGGGCTCTTCAATGGATGCGATCTGATGAAAGCATCTGGCAGGGAGAAAGTTCAGAAGATCATTGATGAGAAGAAACCACGATGGATTTGGGTTTCTTATCCCTGCGGACCTACAAGCCCTATCCAGCACTTGAACGAGATCAGCGAGGAGGGCTGGTGGCAAAGTATGAGAAGAAAACAACGAGCACGAAGGTTGTTAAAGCATGGCAACGAGATCCTGCTCAAGTACGTCCAGAATGGTGGCAACTTGGTGTGGGAATGGCCTCGCTACAACGAAGGGTGGCATCTTCCTGAGGTGCGTTCGTTCTGGGCGCAGATTGCACACGTTGACCACAACCTGGACGGCTGCATGTTCAACCTACGTGCACAAGACGGCAACTACCACAAGAAACCTTGGACTTTGAGAAGCAACAGATTTGGAGTCTTCAGCAAGATGGAGCGACTTTGTGACGGAAGCCACAAGCACTCTCCAACTATGGGTGGAACTGTGGCCAAGAAATCTGGGCTCTACACACCCCAGATGTGCTCTTTGGCAGCCCGATGTATGAAGGCCTACTACCTGGAGGACTACAACATCTACGGCTTGGACTCTGTGAAGATCGACCGGGAGTCGCTGAAGACGATGACCTATCAGGAGATAGAGCGACTTTCGCTCACGGTCCTCAAACTACATCGTCGCTGCGGTCATCCTGGAAACAGAGCACTGGTGAAGATACTTGCTGCTCGCAATGCCGATCCAAAGATGCTGGCAATTGCAGAGAACTTGCAGTGCGATGAATGTCAAGAAGGACAATTCAGCAAACCGTCTGTAGCTGTTGCGTTGGAGAAGGAAGAGAAAATCTGGAATACGCTGCAGATGGATACCTTCTACTTCAAGCACGACTCCAATGTCTACCACTACCTGGTCATGCTCGACGAGGCGAGTGGATTCTCCATCACGGCCGAGATCCTGGTCCATGTGGAGGAGATCCATGCCAACGTGGACACCCAGAGCGTGATTGAAGCTCTGGAGGGATCTTGGTTCCAATACTTTGGACACCCTCAACGCATTCGATGCGACCTTGAAGGTGCCTTCAGAGGACGAGAGTTGGAGGCCTACTGCGCTGAACGTGGCATTGAACTACTCCAAGTGCCTGCAGAACACCATCAGGCCACAGGAGACGTGGAGCGCATGGTTGGGGAACTACGCCACAAGATTGAGTTGTTCCTGAGGAATGAGGACGTGCCTCCCAGAAGAGCCGTTTACGCCATGACCACTGCCCACAACCACATGGCGAGGATAGGTGGTTTTGCACCTTCACAATGGGCGTTTGGAAGGCAAATGGACAACCTGGATAACATTGCAGTTCACTCTTCAGAAGGAGTCAGCGGACATGCAATGGCTGAGAACCTCCAACTTCGACTACGAGCCGAGAAGCGCTACCTTGAACTCCAGGCCAATGCCAAGATCTCCCGGGCTCTCAACAGCAAAACCAAGCCTTCCATCAGGTTCCTTCCTGGCGACCTTGTCTACTACAAGCGCTTCAAGCAGCCCTCAGACTTTCCTGCTCACCAATTGGTGGACCAACCTCGGTTACGAATCAGCCGTTGGTATGGACCTGGTCGTGTACTTGCCAGTGAGACCAGGGTGCAGGAAGAAGGAACACGAAGAGTTGCTGCTTCTACTGTGTGGGTGGTCTCCCAGGGCAGACTGAAGAAGTTCCACAAGGATCAGCTGAGACATGCCAGCGAGAGGGAGCGACTCATTGCTGAGCAGTCACCAGCACCGGTGACACCGTGGACTTTCAATGCCTTGGAAGCTCTGATCGAGCGGGGAGCCTTTGATGACCACACGGCGGACTTGATGGAAAAGGTGCCCAACAAGAGCCAGCGACGAGCCTACAACCGGTCTCGCACACCTGTGCCCGGTGGGCATGAGAGAAGAGTGATGACAGAGGCATCATCGAGTGCACCTTTTGCACCACAAGCTGTGCCCCGAGACCCTCCTGATGCTGTCATGGAAGATCATGGCCCCACTACACGCACTTCTACCACTCCAGAAGATCCTGATCTGCAGTCTGTGATCGATGGAGACAAGCTCATGACTGACCCTCACTACATGCCTCTGAAGCGGATTGGAGGAGCAGAACCTGAACCTGGAGAAGTGACCTTTCAGAGACGCCGCAAACAACATGAGATGGAAGATCGCCCTCTGCATGTGAAAAAGGCAGAACTTGAAGCTGCAGCTTACTGGAGCTTCGAAGAGGCCAACGACTGCGTCTACGGCGTGGAGATACCTATGCCGGAGAACGAGAAGGCCTGGCGCAAGATACTGAAGAACCCATCAAAGTTTGCTGCCAAGAGCGTCCAGAAAGGCGCTGAGGTCTCTTGGGGAAAGCTTTCCACTGAGCAGAGAGAGGCTATGCAAGCCGCAAAGAACTTGGAGGTGGACCAATGGGTGCGAGAAGAAGTTTGCAAACGCTATCGTGGCGTTATTCCTGCTGGTCGGCTGATGAAGATGCGATGGGTGCTCACTTTGAAAAGCACCGACAAGCCGGAAACAGCAAAGTGCAAAGCTCGCATCGTGCTGCTGGGGTTTACGGACCCCGACATCGAAGATCTCCAAACTTCAGCACCGACTATGACAAGACGGTCGAGACAACTCAGCTTGAACCTGGCCACATCCAAGAAATGGAGATTGGGAAAAGCCGATGCAAAATCCGCCTTCCTCCAGGGCACTTCCAATCAGAAAGAACGACACATCTTTGCCATTCCGGTACCCGAACTTGCTGAAGGACTTGGGATACCTCAAGGAGAAGCAGTTCAGATTCTCAAAGCTGCCTATGGCTTGGTGTCTGCCCCTCGAGAATGGTTCATCGAGGTCAACAGAGTGGCCACAGAGGATTGCCACCTGAGGCAGCTGAAATCTGACCCTTGCATGTAGGTTTTGGATGGTGAAGGAGAAAATGCAGAACCTGTGGGATTCATTGCAGCGCATGTGGATGACTTCCTCATTGCCGGCGACGTGACAGACCCGCGCTGGCGAGCAAGCTTGGAAGCCTTCAAAGGTGCCTTCAGATGGTCTCCATGGGAAGAGCCTCCCTACCTGCATTGCGGTGTGATGATCGACCAGCTGGCAGACTATTCCTTCCAGCTCGACCACTCCGAGTTTTGCACAGAGCTCAAGCAGATCGAGGTAAACAAGAACGTGGAGCATGTCACTGAGGAGGAGATGACCCAGTGCCGTGCTGTGCTTGGTGCTGCTCAATGGAGAGTTTTGCAGTCTGGCCCTCAGCATGCGGCCAAACTGTCTTGGCTTCAAAGCGCTCTTCCTGCATCCAAGCACAACAAGGACATCCTCCACCAGATCAACAAACTGTGCAGAGAGATCTATGCGCAGCGACATCTTTCAGTGCATGTGAAGCAGCTGGATGTGCGACGTCTTCGAGACCTGGCCATCATCGGATGGACCGACGCTGCCGTTGGTAACAGACCAGATTTGGCCTCGACTGGTGGTTATATCATCGGGATGGCTTCGAAGGAGATGCTTCAAGGACGACGTGGCTACGTCAACCCTTTGAGCTGGCGCAGCGGAAAACTACCTCGCGTCGCCAGATCGAGCTTGGCGGCTGAGGTGCAGTCCCTGGCAGAAGGGGAGCAAGAATTGATGATGCTGCGTTTCCAGTGGGCAGAGATCCTGGGCATCCCGGTGGACCTTCGGAAGCCGCACTTGGCGACTTGTCAGGTGCCAGCTGCATTGGTGGTGGATGCGAAAAGTGTCTATGATGCTGCAATGAAAGGAGAAACAGCGAGCTCAGCATACTCTATGAAAGAAAAGTATGCGGCGCTGGAACTGATGTCAGTGGCCGAGAACCTGAGGCTCCAAAACACGCCTCTACTTTGGGTGTCATCCGATGCCCAGTTGGCCGATGGTTTGACCAAATCATCAGCACAAGAGCTGATCAAAACCTTTCTACAGCAAGGCCAAACGTGGAATGTCAAATTCGATCCTCAGTTCATTGCCGCGAAGAAGAAGAAGAAGGAGGATCGCATGCAATCAGTGCCTGCGGACCATACGCAATCAATGCCTGTGGATCGCATGCAATCAGCGCCTGTGACCCCATCATCTAGTGAGTGGGCTCTTAGCGTTGTTCAAATGCTTCAGCGAACTCACGCACCTTTCGGCAACAGCCTTTTGGGCATGTGAGTGATTCAGCTGTCGCATGTCTTTTTCATATCAATTGCCTGCAGGTGATGAGTTTGCCATGAGTGCACATTCAAATCGCCTGTTATTTTCTGGCTTAAGGGACCCCTTTGGCCAATAGCTTTTAGCTGCAACGGCTACTTGCTTTGCTGGCGCCATTGCAGGCGCGACCTAGCCTGAGACAACTTGGGCGTGGAAAACTTCGGCCGCTGTGAGACTTGGAACTTCAGTGGGTTGAAGCGCTGCCAGTTACACACCGTAACCAGCGAACTATTCAAACCTCCATGGCTAGTGCGGGATTTTCCAGCCGGCCATGTTTGTTTGCTTACCAGAGGGGAGATCCATTCATATCTCAATACTATCAATGTCTGCTATATCTTGCTGTATCCCTATTACCATTACCAGAGGGTACATTGGGGTGCCCGTCAGTTTTTGCCGAGTTCTCACGCCTCAAGGGAGGGTACATGATTTGAGGCTATTATTACCAGGTAATATTACATGTATCTCAATATTGTCTCAATATTATCCCATTATTATCCCTATTACCAGCGGGTACATCCTGAGGTGATGCTGCCGGTGCTCCTGATGCGTTTGCTGGTGCTTCTGACCGCTGGCATCTGGCTAGGAGCCCAGGAACTGGCCGAAACATGTGCTGGAAAATCCCCTATTTTTGTTTTTTTTCCCCATGAATACCTCCATTTGTAGACGATTTTCCTAGCTGTAAACCTACATTTAGTTCGGGATTTTTCAGCTAGACACGTTTGATTACCGGAGGGTACATGGTTTGGCATTTGTGAGACACGCAGGATTGTCCATTTGTCCGGCCTCTATTAAACATGACCCCTGTATGCTGTATGATGTATAGAATATACTGTTACTACTATTTATTACTTACCGTTATTATTATTATTATTGTCATTGTTATTATCATCATTATAGTTATGTCATATTTTACAGATGTAAACTATGTAACATAATCATATGAAGAGGATTTTTACTTTCAGTATTTGATTTCTCAGAAACCTTTGTGTATTTGGATACTGTATATTTATTTTAGGAGCCCATATGCGGAGAGTGAATATCAGGGGAAAGGGATTTTTCTGGTGATATGCTGGTTTGATTTCCCTCTGGAAACCAAACCTGTCTGGAAATCTCATCATCAATTCAACTCGAAATCGAAGCTATGCCTTTTGTACCTGGGTCACAAGCATACACGGCCAGTAATCAGCTACGACCCGGCCAGCGCGAGGTTATTGGTGGCTGAGCTCGTTTGCTTGCCTCTTAGCATCATCCCGCCTCTAAGGCCTCCCTTGGACGGCCGATGGATTTTCGGTCGCGGGAACCAGCTGCCAAAATAGACAAAATGATCCCATAAATCACACTCAATACCAAGAACCCCCCGATTTTTCCTGCTGGTAAAAGCATCATTCTTGCGAGCTGAATCCTAATCAGCTCGATCCACTTTTGTTTGCCGTGAAATCCCAATTCCGTGATGCCTAAATTGTACTTGTTGCCTCACAACTGGTTTCTGTGGCTAAGTAAAACTTTCCCTAAGATATCCTATTTCCAGATATTTCCGAATATTTTTCAACTATCCCAGGAGAATTACAGTATATGAATTTTTCCCCAAGGGTTCACTCAGTCCAGTCCCTTCGCGAGGCGCCCAGTGCAGTGGCTCCTGAACTATGCTGGCTGCTGTCTTGCCTTGATTGCCCTGGGCATCTTGGCTTTGATGGTTTAGAGCACCCATAAAAGTGCTGATTTTGGGGATGGTGGATGAAATGGGGTTTACCCATTTTATGATCAATTTCCACTAGAACTTGGAGTTTCTGAAGTCATGGTTTGGGCCGAGTCCAAGTTCTCCTCCAAGCTTTTTTGGTCACTTTTGCTAGGAAACCAATGGTGAAATGGGATTCAACCAAGAGACATTGGGAACAAAAAGGGGATTTGAGCAGCGGAAGTCAGGATTTCACCAGCAATGGGAATTTTCATGTGGCACCCTGGCACCCCCAACAGACATCACAGCCATTTCTGGTCGAGTTGGGAAATGTTATTCAATTCAAGTCACAGTTGTAGAATTTTCGAGATCTTTGATTGCAGACAATGTGAAGTAACTAGTGGGAAGTCGAATTTTTCACTAGCAGAGAGTAGGGATGATTCAACCAGTAAGTTTTTTTTTTGACATTTTCAAGAGCCCAGTGGGATGGGTGAAACTCCCAAACTCTTGTCTACAGCGAGCTGGGAAGCTGACGACTTTCCACCATGATTGGATTGGTTAAAGGGAAAATCTACGGTTGACACCTCCATATTTTATGGAGAAAAACCATGGGTATCCTGTAGATTTTCCCTTAAACCAAGCCATTGAAACCCATTGAACCCTAGAGGCCCCAGACTTTGCAACAAGTGGTTGGAGAAACTTCCGAATTTACCCTCTGGTAAACTAACATAGCTATTGAAAATGGCCATTTATAGTGGATTTTCCCATTAAAAATGGTGATTTTCCATAGTTTTGTTAGTTTACCAGAGGGTATTTGTCCCACTTTTCCGAAGAGATAAGAATCAGCTGGAATGGCTGATTCGCTTTCCTTCCTGGCCATCCAGGTTTTTGGTTTGTTGCCGGCGGCCACTTGGCAGTCATGGATCTGATCTCACAGAGATGGGGCGGTTTTGTTGGTGAGACTCCCACCTTTGTTGGTTTTTTCGTTATGCGATCATTATTGCTGTTCATTGCAACTCTTACCCGAAAATTTGGTTGCTTTTTCTTAGTGTTCTACCATCATTTTTTGGTGATTTGTGGTGCTATCATCATTTTTTGTTGGTGATTTCTGGCTATATTCAACAAGCAGCAGAGACAACTAGCAACAAATGATGGCAACATACGGCAACAGCAACCAGAAAAACATGATTCACCTCTTCTGGGCGTCATTTCGTGCTCAGTGACACTTCAGGCAATCAGGTGGCAGATCATCGGAGGTTGAAATTGATGCCTCCCAAGGCCGCTGGGGATAAGGCCATCGTCCTGGTCATTCAACAGTGATTTCAGCCCCCTAAAAAATGACAGGCAAGTTGGTTCAAGACTGTCCGGGTGAATTCTATGGTTTATGGATGTTTATGATATATAGATATGTGGAAGTAGCTAACTCATGGGGTTTACACAGCAAGAAACAGAACTTTCTCCGCACCACCCCTAAAAGGTGGTGATGACAGAAGCCCAATGACTTGTTCTGACCATGGGTTAACGGAAGATGGTCTCTACCATCTACCATCTGAGGTAAAGTGAAGACTTTCATGGAATCTCAATTGAGGAAGTGGAGAGCCCCCCAGATAAGTAAGTCTCTGATTCTTTTTTTTTAGTCTCCAATCTACAAAATGACTGACTGGCTTCAAGTAGGAGCTTACCACGCAGGCGGATCTCTTCCATTCTTTTTAAAATGTGGGTATGTCATACGGTATGTCTAGAGGGAGGATTTACTCTGATATATGGCAGTTGAAAAAATGGCAAAGTGGGGAAATTGAAATTCTAAGCCTTCTAAGCCATTGGATTTTGGTGTAATGTGGTAAACACAACCAGGAACCTATCATTTGGGAATGAATTTACCACCCCGTTTATGGGGATATTGGGGATGCTTTATTATTGGGTTTACCACATTACACTATTTTTTGGAGCAAACCCAATGGTGTCACAGGTTTCAGACAGTTTTCCAAACCCAAACCCGGCGGCATTTTGACGCGTGTTTCCTGTCCATTGTTTTGGCGAACCTGCTAGTGCTAAAGAGGGTTATCAAAGATCAACTAGTTTGATTGGTAAAGCTGAGTTTTCAATATGATCTTCAATTCAAAAAAACCTGCGCTTCACACTGGTTGCCAGTATGACATTTCCAGTAACCGGTTATTCATCCACTTACGCTCTGGCAAACATGGCTGGCTGATAAAATCCCTTCTCGAAGTTTTTTTTTCGCTGGGAGAATCTTTGAAGAAAAATTGGTTGATTCCAATTACCAATTTTCTACTTTCCCAAAAAAAATCCAATTCATTTCCAATTTTGGTTGATTTCCAATTGCCAATTGGTTGATTTCCAATTTTTGGCAAACTAGTGGTATGATTACCAGAGGGTATCCGCCAACATCAGCCAAACATAGACCCGTCAGGTCAACAGATCCAGCTGCTTCGACACTTCCAGAGGTGCTTTGGTCCTGGCCAACATGCACGGAGCTGAGGGGGCAGAGGGATCGATCAAATGGTGGGTTTCGTAGAGGATGAATGGCATGTTCATAGGATTTAGCCTCTGGTTATGTCAAAATAGCTATTGAAAATTGCGCATTTAGTTCGTTGATTTACCGAACTTAAACATGGGTGGATTTTCCATAGCTATCTTAGTTTACCAGAGAGGGTACCTGGGGAAAATGGTAGTTCAATGGGATAGCAATTTTCCATAGGGAAAACGATGATTATGTAAGATAGATATGGAGCAAATTGCCATAAGGTATTTTTATCAACCAAGGGGGGGTACACAATTAATGAGAAATAGGGATTTATATAATGGTATCTACAAACAACTAAATATGATGGGGTAAAACCGTAAAACTATCTAGAATGTATGGATTGTATAGGATAGAAATATTTTTTTTACCCACCAACTGATCATTTTCGCTATGGATTTCCATATCTATGTTGATTTACCGGAGGGTATCCAAAACCTTCAGAATTTGAGCAGCGAACATAATTGAGAATGAAGACTCTTGGAGTTTGATCAGCAAAAACATCATGTAGTGAAGAATGGGGAGATGACCACAAAATGATGACGCTTGGTTGATGGTTTTGTTGATGTTACATGAGCATGAGGGACTAATCCGAGATGGAAACCCAGCCCTCAACCAGCATGCTTAAGGATGACAGGTTAGGCACTGCTCAAGTGGAATCCCTTGATTTTCTGGTCCCCCAAAGTGTCTATTCCTGCAAGCACGACATGGCTCAATGAGTAACTGTTGGTTTGGTCAGTGGTAGATTGGTCAAGGTTCCCCGTAAATTGCTGGTGATGCTCCAGAATTGGAAAGCCGTCGTTCCTGCGATGCCAAGGCAGGGCTTGACAGATGTCTTGTACCTGGGGATGAAGTTGGGATCTCTGCTCCCGGGTGTTGCAAGCTGCTGCTGGAGCACCATCATATGGGACCATCTTTTTTGGAGAAAGGTTATCGATTTGCCAACAATTTTGGTGCGAAAACTACAGGGTGCAGAACACACACACACACCACAAAAATATCGATTTTAGTTAAACGATGCTGTTGAAGAGTGTTGACATGATTTTGTTCTGTCTGTCGCTCAGGTTGTGTCCCGTCTTCGTTTTTCCCGCCGCCGACGGCTCGTCGGGAGCTCAAGTACCGTTTTGGCCATGCCAAGTTGGATTCCCGCAGGGTGCCTGGCAAAACAGGACTTGCTAGTGAAAGGTATACGGTATTATATACATATTACATACACTATATAATATACATATTTCCATATGATATATATATATATATTTCCATATGATATATATATAAATATGATATATATATACATATATATATAAATATGATATATATATATATATGGTATATATATATATGTATATATATATATAGCATATGTAAATATGTACTATAATGGCCAAGCCATCAATGAATCACCCATCTTTCGGTTCCCTGCCCCAAAAGGCCCATCGCCTACTCTCTCCTGGGCGCCTTGGCCCGAGCTGCTGCGGAGAGGCTCCCTCCGCCGTCGGCCACGTTGGGAGCTCCCAGGGCCTTGGTTGGCGCAGTCAATGGGGGGAATTCAGCAACAGAAATGGTGATTTCATGGGATTTTCATGGAAATAAATGGTGATTTCATGGGATTTTCATGGAATTAAATGGTGATTTCATGGGATTTTCATGGAATTAAATGGTGATTTCGTGGGATTTCAGGGATTTTTTAGTAGGATTTCATGGAACTCCCCCAAAAAAGTAGATGGTTCAGTACATGGTTGAGCTGGGTGAATCCCACAAAATCTGATGTTGATGATGATTATTATGATGATGATGATTATCATTATTATTATTACTACTATTATTATTATTATGATGAGGACAATAATCTTCAGAGGATATTTTTTTTCAATCGAACTGCAATTCTTTTGAGTTGCTCCGTGGTAGAAACATTTTGCCATCACCTCACCTGGGTGTGCATCGTTTTTCTTTTGCACATAGCAGTATCTTTGGAGTTTTCAGGCTCGGGCGTTCATGGTTGCAGGGTAGGGTCTCCATGGAAAATTCCTTCTGTGTTTGGATGCAATTGCAAATCCTTGAAAACCCTGAAAGGGCTGAGTCTGAAGAAAAGAAACTGGGGGTATACTACCGGAACTACCAGGAGCCTGAACAGCCAACTGCTAGGTGGATTCTTGGTGATGGAATGTATGGAACCCCCGGGCGCCAGAGACGCTTTCGATATGGTTCTAGAGTTGTTTGGTTCGGGTGACATTTTTTGGATTTGAACATAGGCTACCCCAAGATCTCATGGTTGATCATGACTTTCCCATATAGAAATGCAATTTTCTGTATCCACATTATCCACTCACTTAGCTACGCCAAGGCAAACCCTGCCGGAGATCCTTCAGGCTGCGCATGCAGGCCAGACACATTGGGCCAAGGTAGTCCAGTTGTGATCGTCCCAACACGGCCAGGCTGGAAGGGCCCAGTGGTGATGTTTCCGGAGGGCGCGCGGAGCAATGGAAGTGCCATTCTGGTGCCTCGGGGCCGAGGGATTTTTTCGTGTCGGGACTGGAACTTATCGCGTGGTTTGGAATTGTGATGGTGAGGGTGGTGTTTTTTTTTAAATTGAAGGCTGTTGTTGAAGAAGTCTTCTTCTCCTCCTTCTTCCTGTCCTTGTTTGCTTGGGTGGAAGTGCTTTTTTTGTTCTCATTGTCATGAATGAACTCGTGGTCCTTCAAGATTCAACTGTGGGCACAGGCCTGGAAACCTGGAAGCTTCAAGGGCTTGGAAGCGATGGACAAGTGGGGTGCACCCAGTTGACTCGAGAAACGGTGGACCAGCTGGGTCACGTTTCTGCCATACTCTTGTCTCATCCAATATTCATAGCCATCATAGCCCACTTGGGGCACAAATACGGCCATACTTTCGGGGATACCCTCTGGTAAACTAACATAGCAATGGAAAATCCACCCATGTTTAATGGGAAAATCCACTATTTCTATGGCCATTTTCAATAGCTATTTTGACATAACCAGAGGCTAGTCCCCTACCCCAAGGCCATGTCCTGGGACTATATGGGACCCATCGACTCCGTAGGCCCTACGGAACTGCTCTCGTGGCCCTGGAGTATTCCAAACGGGGCGCCTATACGCCCCATCACACCGTGGGCAGTGCGCTTCAGCGTGGGCTCCTGGGCTCCTGGTCGCTACGAACATGGGCTCCACGTCCCCAATGAACAACAGCCCAGGGGTTGATGAATCCGGGGTTGATGTTTTTCTATGATTTTTTGATATTTTTTGTACCCCCCTTTCTTGGTGGTCGTGAATTTGGATATTGAACAACTCCCCGTTTTGGTGGGGGTTGGTAGCAAACACCCTTGTCTCAGCGGGCATGTTGTTCTTAGGTCACAGCCTGAAATAGGCACAAGTTTTTTTTTCCACACCATTTCAGAAGATTTCTCGGTTCTCTTTCTTTGGGGTCTACTGTAGTCTAGTAATGAAACTCTCAAACAGAAGGTACGACCGGTATTCTTGAGGCCGTAATCGGTTGATTCTGGTGGGTTAAATCTGTGATTGGGTCATGAAATACGAAGAACGATCAGTTAATCTGCGGCTTCCAATGGCCTTCACTTTAGAGCTCAGACCCATCCACACATTTTGACGCTTGGGACATGGTGGCATGGTTCCACTGCTGCTTGCTGGACCTGTATGATCGCGACTCCAGGATTGAAGTTGGCCAGGGAATTCCTGGACTTCTTCCGTTGGGTTGAAGACTAGGGTTGGTTTATGAACCATTTGCCAAGATAAAGACTGAGAAGAGTTTTCTCATACGGACTCACCCTTGCCCCTAATCTTAATTTTATTCCGCCAGCTTCCTTAAATTGAACAGATCCAATACGAAACTGGGCGTTCTTGGGACATATCTTAGTTTTTTGGGAAAGGGATTCCCATCTGGGCAGTATCCTGCAGCCGCAGAGGCACGTGCTTCACCTGTCATTCCAACCGTTTCACACCGTTGGGACCCGAGAGAAATTGGAGGATGGGGAGGAGACTTGGAGATGGCCAGGAGATGGATTTATCCTGGCCAAAGAATGGGGGAAGTTCTGTTCTTCTGGGAACCCAAGTCTTCATATGTTTTCATCACAGTTCCCATTTTTTTTGGGAACCCAATTGTTTTTTTCTTGGGAACCCAATTTTGAGACACACCCACTATTCTTTTCTTGGGAATTACGGATCGAGATTTAAAATCGATCCATGATTTTGTCAATTTTCTTCACTAGCCATCCCATTGTTTTGGATCAAAATTTTGACCCATCCTCACATCTCAAGAAAGTCTATTCTGTTTATTTTAAGATCTGAAAACTAGGGAGGGTCTCTGGGAACACGTCATTTGCACATGGCCACGCGTGTAGCCGTGGGGTACATGCCAGGCTGAGAATTTTCAACCAAGGTGGGTGCATGTCCTATCAGTGGGTCATGTCATGTCCCATCAATTCCAGACATGTGCATCGGGTCCCACTGAAATGAAGTTCAACATTTTCTCGATACAGATGCGGCCAACCACCACGAGTACGACAAGGTCAGTTGTATCAGGCATGGGTGTGGATGGAAATTTCATTCCCAGAAACTGACAGATTTATTCACCCCGCTTCGCGTGGGGTGGCCGCCCACACCGCAGGTTTATTTCGGTCCGTGAGAGGGGCTAAGGGTGGTTTTCCCCCGTGGGGGCTCTTCAAGCTAAGAAGTTTCAATAAGAAATCCTTCCAAAACATTGTTTTTGACAGTGTTTTTCCAATGTTTCCAGTCAAACAGACGGTAATTTACACGTTTTTTTGCCATAAAGGCAGTAAATCCTTCCAAAACATTGCTTTTGACAGTGTTTTTGTAATGTTTCCAGTCAAGCATACGGTAATTTACACGTTTTTTGCTATAACGTCAGTCCAAAACACTTGTTTTTGCAGTGTTTTCAATGCTCTGGCATCCAAAAACCCTGCAAAATCTTGCTATGTACAATGTTTTTTTCATTTTTGGCCGTTTTTCCATTGCCGGAAAGCTACCAAAATGACCCAAAATTCCATTTCAATACCCTCTTGCGCTCAGACACCCAAAAATCCTCGAAAAATGTCGAAAACACCCCCGTATTCTGGTCTCGGTGCGAAACCGTTTTTGGGCCCCCCCCCCCCAGCTAAAGCTGATATAGCGACTGCTATATTAACAAATGTCATTGAGCATTTAGTGTTGCTGTTGCCCCCCAATAAGCACGCCTTCACCGCCAAAGCGGTGTGGGCGGATTTTTGGCATTCTTGCTACTCAACTCTCCAAATCTGGGCTACCCATTTTCGATTCCTACCATTCTTTTCCAACGAGGTGTCATCGTTCCAAAGCATTTTGCTTGGTGGATCGTCCACCATCCCCACAACCCTTGAGGTCCTCCAGGTGATAACCAACCCAGTTTCACCATGTTTCACCAACCTTCTGCGGTTGCGAAGATTTCAACATGACCAATAAACATTGGAGGATTTTTTCAGGGTCCAACGAGTCCAGTTTTTCAGAATCCCCATATCAACACGTCATCAACACATCTCCCTGCTTGCTGAGGTGAGAACTTCTTGGTTGCCGGCCAGTGACGTGGCGTGGGACCCTGGCTTTGCATGGCAGAGATCTGTTAGTGTCACCAAGTGGAGAAACCAGTGAGACACACAATACAGTATTGACAATACACATATAGAAACACAGAGAGATGCGGTTGCATGTGGGATTGAAATGGATTGAATGCTGATGGTTACTTGTAAAACAAAGGTTGACATTTTGAGGCACTCCGGAGCGGCAAGTCCCAGTTTGGGTCGGCTGAAATTATTGGCAATTTCTTCGTGTTTTTTTCTTGGCGAAAAATCATGGGGGCGAAGCTTTTCCCCTGAAAGCATCAGGGTGAACATATACCCCGACATACTGTGGACATCCATTATATAATGTACATTTCAGCTCCATCCATTTGATGTGGGACCAAAAATGGGGGGAACATGGCGATCGAACGATGGAACAACCCAAGGCAGTGGCTGTGAAGGGCAAAGCCTTAGGGGACAGCCTCACCCTGCTGCACACGGTGCGCTGGTCCTGTGGGAAGATAGTATCGGGGTGCCAATGGAGCCGCCAAAGGCGAGTCTTTTTCAGGGTCTGAAACTCGACCCACATGGAGATGAAGGATGAAGGGAAAATCTACAGGAAACCGATGATTTTCTGGCCGAAGATGTTTTCTTATTGTATGTTTTCACACAAGTCACGAAAGGTAGCGTCAGCTACCTGAGTTCTCCGTGCTTCAGCACAAGCTTAGGGGGTATTGGGGGGCCAGCCCACGGAATTCATGGAATTCTCGCCGTTATGTATTGAATATCAATTATAAGGGGGGGGGGCCCGTACGTTCGACACTTGGAGGCTATATCGCAAGCCAAGAGGCTATGGATCAGTACTAATCAAAAGGCAGCGAAGCAAACCATAGGCGCAAAATGGACGCAACTGATTCCGCCTGCTTCGGGCCATAATAGGCTTTCCAGAAAGACATGCCGATGAAGCCGCTGGAACCGCTGGCGCCGATCAGGCCAATTGAGCCGATGAGGCCGCTGGAGCCGCTGAGGCCGATGGAGCCGATGAGGCCGATGGAGCCGATGAGGCCGATGAGGCCGATGGAGCCGATGAGGCCGCTGGAGCCGCCGATGGAGCCGATGGATGGAGCCGATGAGGCCGATGGAGCCGCTGAGGCCGATGAGGCCGATGAGGCCGATGGAGCCGCTGGAGCAGCTGGAGCCGATGAGGCCGATGAGGCCGATGAGGCCGATGAGGCCGATGAAGCCGATGACGCCGATGGAGCCGCTGAGGCCGATGAGGCCGCTGAGGCCGATGAGGCCGATGAGGCCGATGGAGCCGATGAGGCCGATGGAGCCGCTGAGGCCGATGAGGCCGATGAGGCCGATGAGGCCGATGAAGCCGATGAGGCCGCTGGAGCCGACAGAGCCGCTGGAGCATATGAAGCCGCTGGAGCCGATGGAGCCGATGAAGCCGATGGACGCGAAAAAGCCGATGGAGCCGATGAGGCCGATGGAGCCGATGGAGCCGGAGCTGATGAGGCCGATGGAGCCGATGGAGCCGCTGCATGATGAGGCCGATGGGGCCGATGAGGCCGATGAGGCCGATGAGGCCGATGGAGCCGCTGGAGCCGCTGGAGCCGATGAGGCCGATGAGGCCGATGGAGCCGATGAGGCCGCTCAAGCCGCTGGAGCCGATGAGGCCGATGAGGCCGATGGAGCCGCTGGAGCCGCTGGAGCCGATGAGGCCGATGAGGCCGATGGAGCCGATGAGGCCGCTCAAGCCGCTGGATGGAGCCGATGAGGCCGATGGAGCCGATGAGGCCGATGGAGCCGCTGAGGCCGATGAGGCCGATGAGGCCGATGAGGCCGATGAGGCCGATGGAGCCGCTGGAGCCGATGAGGCCGATGGAGCCGATGAGGCCGATGGAGCCGCTGAGGCTGATGAGGCCGACGAGGCCGATGGAGCCGCTGGAGCCGATGAGGCCGATGAGGCCGATAGAGCCGAGGCCGCTCAAGCCGCTGGAGCTGATGAGGCTGATGGAGCCGCTGGAACCGTTGAGGCCGATGGAGCCGATGAGGCCGATGGACAGGTCGATGGTCAGGCCGATGGACCAGGGGCGCCACAATGCAAAGCACCCATGCTCTGAAAGTGGCGCTTGGCGCCGGAGATAAATCCTATGCAGTATTATATTGCCAGTATAAAGAGACTTACAGCATGTATCGAGACACCTTAACCCATTCCACCCTGCCCAAGAAGTGGTGCCGCAAAATCGACGCCAACCGTCACTGGCACGGGGGGGCCCCCCCCCCCGAAAATGGTCATGGGTTCAATTCCCACGGGTGACGCGGTCACGGGCCCCCACATTAGAGGCACACTTTCCATGAGGGAGATGTCCCTGTAGTCCAGCATAATTGGTATGCTTCAGCCTCAATAACAGTTGCTGCAAGGGGTCTTAAAAAGGGGTTTTAAATAAACCACTTTTCGTGCATCATTTCACGCTGCACAAGACACCGTATCATGCAGTCATGCTCTGGATAAAATCATCTTAGACTGCGCAAAAACGTTTTTGGTGTATCATCTTAGGGGCGCAGCATTTTGACACCACTCCTCTCCCACTACACTACCTTTCGTCCGCCTCCGCCTGCTCTCAAGTTCCTATATAGGGGCCCAAAAACACTTTTCGAAGGTAGCGACGCTAGCTAAGCAATTGATCTATCCCCAGATGCTGTGCTGCACCTTTTTTTTTCGCGCAAAAATACCAGTAGCTTGCAACACTAGCAATGCTAGCCATATTTCCGAGGCAGTTGTTTTTAAATTTCCATAGATTTTGGGAAAACAATGTTCAGATTTTGGGAGATATATTCCATAAGCCATAGTTGTTCAGATTTTGTTTATCCTTTTTTTGTTCCTTCTCTTGGCCGTTATTGACCTCAATCCCCCCATCTGCTCCAGGTGCTTTCCAGGATGGTACCTGGAGTTGGGGCCATGGTGGGTCGGGGATGGGTCAAAAAAAGGGCGTCCTGGGCCAAATTTAGGGCTTTTTAAGGGGAAAACATAGTGACAATCATGAGGTTAGAATCAAAACTCAATTTAGTTGAGTTTTTTTTTGAAACTCTAAACCGTAGGAGTTTTTTGGGTGCCATGATGCTTAAAAAACCACAAGTGGGTCAGTACCTATCGAAGCATCGAGCTCGGGGTGAACACCCAGGGGACTCGAGGCCTTCGACCGTTGCACCTAGCTTTTTGGTGCTCAGGCAGTGGCGAAAGGAAATATGAGGAATCCTGATATAGCTGAATAAAAATGGTACCACCAGATATGAACTGGGAAAAATCCACGGAAATGGTTGGTGAATGGACCATACACTTTCAGTCATTCTGAGAGAGAAACACATTCTTTCGAAGCGAACAAAAAGAGGATTGTTTCAAAGCGAACAAAAAGAGGAATACAAAATCGGATGTATTCATTGTTTTGAGGCATTGCTACCCTCAGGATTTCATCATTCCCTCCAAATTCCAGGGGTGGAGAGATATTCAAACTGACATCACACGGTCGCTTGGACTTAGCCCCATTTAATGTTGATGATGCAAACATGTCTGTTGGTTATATCCCGTTCTTGTTGCTTGTATCTCCCAACCACCATTTACAGTTCAGATCGATACTATTCTCACTTATCATTTATCATCCCCAGGTTTGGTCGGTATACCTCCCTAGTTCTTGTTGCTCTTCCTGGCTTCAAAATGAATACAGTTTTGAGCCATTGGATGGCAGTGGGCAGGTTGGTGGTTTCGTTTTAAGCCCAGGCGGTGGAAGTGGAAGTCAATGCGGACAAGCATAAGGACTTCATGGAGCATCACGGCGGCAGATAGTGGCGATTGACGGAGTTATATCCCCATGATTTCATGATGATTTAACCACAAGAAAAGGATATTTCAACCAGAGATCATGATAGAGACTGTTTTTTTTCTAACATGTACATCATATACTAACTGTACTAACTGGTTCAATGGGGATCATGGACTCATACAGATACCCTGGTCATGAGTAGCTTTCAGGGATACAGAGGGCACGGTACAAATCCGATTTGCCTACGGTCCATCAATGAGGACACGCGGATTTTGTCATTCCTAAGTTAAGTTTAATCATTATAGCAGGGCCCAGACTGGGAGTACTGCAACGCATAATCACGCAACCTAAGGAAATGTACGTATGTGAATATAATTGAATAATATATGTATACAAAATTGTGCAAATGATACAGCTTCCCAAAGGTTCCGAGCGTTGCGGTACATTGAATTTTGAAAAGACAGAACATAGTCACACGGATGAGTTCTGTATGGATACATACAGACATTCGCACATGTACATAGCTTCCGCACGATAGCCATTTCAAAGGGGAACTCCATGTGCAATCGCAGTGGGGTCAGTCCAAAACCAGATTGGATTGCTGGTTTTGGATCCAGTCGAGTACACGAATTCGAGTCTACGAGGCTTTCATTTAGGGCGGTTATGAAGTTATTGAACATGTCCCCTTGGGGAGATTCCAAACCATTCCCCTTGGGTCTCCCTTCCCAGAATTGGATGATGGGACCGGTTCAGCCAGGTTTTGGGAGGCCTCGCAGCGGAAAGGCTACACCAAAGCGGCCGCCAAGAGTGCGGCATCCAAGGCTTCAAAGGCTGCAAAGGTGTTGGGAAACTCAGAGCAGAGGACCCTGGTAGTTGATGGTTTTATTTTGGTTTTACATTGGTTTTATATAGTATGTTTATAAGTTTTATGTTTGTTTTATATTGGTTTGGCTTATATTGGTTATATAACTGTGCATAGCTGAGAATTATCAATGTGCCTCGCCGCTGCTCAAGACTGATGAGCTACCTGACTGTTCTCTCTAACTTGGGGGTCTTTGCCAGGGAAGCTGTCAACACAAATCTCTGGGGCGTGGCCTGCCCTTTTCACTGCCAGGGGTCTAGCCTGTCTTTGGCCATTGCCTCCCTGTTGCTTGGGTTCATCCTGGGCGTTTCTCTTTGTATTGCCATTGGACTTTGGATTTTCTTCCCTGTCACTCTGAATCCTCCAGTGTCTCCGTCTGTTCAGCCTCCTGCTAGGGGTTTTCAGGCGGAATCCATCCGTCGACGTTTGCAGGGGTACCGAGCTTTGCATGAGCCAACCGGGTAGGGAACTGTCAGATCTGACAGCTGCACTGAACCGTTTGTCACTTGCAATTGAGGGTCAAGCAGAGAGGAACAATACCCGGGACTGGGAGCTCGTCGGCCAGGAGAGTTCCACGGCTCCTGCACCCCAGTTGTCTTTGGAGGAAAAGCAAGCTTTGGTGGCCTTCAACGACTACGAGTCTCTTGCTGAGCTACTGCCTGCTTGTCCTGCTAGGCTGCTTGGTGTTTGTGAACGCCTACGAGGTGGAGAGTACAGTGCTGAATGCCGGGCTAAGCGTGCCTGGGAAGCTGGTTATTGGGCTTCTTTGGCCTTGCGTGGCAAAATTAGAGTTCCTAGGAACACTTTGCCCCTTGACTTGCCCAAGTGCGTGTACATCATCCTCAAAGCTCCAGGACTTTCTGTTCCTACCAGGGTCTCCAGAGCAGGAGATCTTTCCAGATTGGTGGGCAGAGTTGATTCCAGCAACGACTGCATCTTCCACGGCTTCCCATCCCTTGCGGAGGCACAGACGTATTCAGAAGCTGCAGGGTTCTCTTTGCCATGTCAGCACATGTTCAATTAGAAGTGCCAGAGGACGCAGATCTCACAGTTCCCATTCGAGCTCTGCTAACATGGCCACCTCACGAAAGTTCCCTTTTGCACATTGTTCAGACTTTTGTTATCATGAGGCGCCCAGGAGGGCTCATGCTTGCTTTGCCAGAAAATGTGATCGAGCCAGCCTCCTTGCAGCCTTTCAGCGTGGTCCCAGAGGACGGCACAGAGCCTCTGGTTGGCCCAGTCAAAAACTTTGTGGTTCCTTTGATGTTGTCCCAAGACGACGGAGGCTTGGAACGTTCCGAAGAGATGGTTGGAGTACAGGTGATAGATATGAGCCTCCCCGGGGCCTTGAACATTTTGTCGGCCTATCCGGAGGATGGAGAAGATATGGATTTGGTTTCAAACTTTTCTCATCTGGATATCAATGCGAGGCCCAGCTTTGGCGATCTTCTCCCTATGGTGGTTGCCTGGATAGGGGAGGAGACAGAGGAGCGGCTTGCTTTTTACACTGCGGACGAAGGGCCTCAGTCCAGTGCCAGTCCAAAAGCCAAAGCAAAAGCTCCGCATACTTTGCCAGATGGTTCTACAGCGCCCGGAAAAGCAAAGAGCGCTGCAAAGAAACCTACGGTTGCAACATTGTCCCAACAGATGGAAACAGTGCTGGCAGCCCTTCCTATGATCACAGACCAGTTGTCTGCCCTCACTATGAAGCAGGATATGCTGGAGAGGCAGCAGAGGTCAGCTCCATCAGACCAGCCTGGCTTCCGGCCCATAGCAGCTGGGAAGTCAGCGCAGCCGATTTCAAGCCTGCTCAGAGGGACTCCCAAGAATCTTTCCACTTTGGCGGCGGACTTGGGGCCCCCTCCAAAGACAAGGGCTACTGGTGGGCTCACTGTCCCACTGTTGCCAGAGCAAGTGATGGAGGAGGACGAGCCAGTGGATCCTATGCAATCAGAGGTCGCAGAGGGGTTGGGCTCTCCGATGGCTCAGTTGTTGGTGGAGCAGGGCCGCGTTTTGGCAGCCTTAGCCTTAGTCAGTCAGATGCAGGCTGGCAGCACAGACCCTATGTCAGACCTTTCCTCCACAACACCCACCATGGGCGTCAAGGGCACCTTGGCCCGCGAAAAGATGCAGCGCGAGCTGGCAGCTGGAACAGGGGCTTTCTTTCTCAAAGTTTGCCAAGCCATACAGAGGAGGGTAAACCCAGCGTCAAGGTTGGCTACAAATCACGAAAGGTAGCGTCAGCTACCTGAGTTCTCCGTGCTTCAGGACAAGCTTAGGGGGTATTGGGGGGCCAGCCCACGGAATTCATGGAATTCTCGCCGTTATGTATTGGATATCAATTATAAGGGGGGGGGCCCTCCCCCCCCCGAAAATGGTCATGGGTTCAATTCCCACGGGTGACGCGGTCACGGGCCCCCACATTAGAGGCACACTTTCCATGAGGGAGATGTCCCTGTAGTCCAGCATAATTGGTATGCTTCAGCCTCAATAACAGTTGCTGCAAGGGGTCTTAAAAAGGGGTTTTAAATAAACCCCTTTTCGTGCATCATTTCACGCTGCACAAGACACCGTATCATGCAGTCATGCTCTGGATAAAATCATCTTAGACTGCGCAAAAACGTTTTTGGTGTATCATCTTAGGGGCGCAGCATTTTGACACCACTCCTCTCCCACTACACTACCTTTCGTCCGCCTCCGCCTGCTCTCAAGTCTTTCAGAAGTGGGAGATGTTTCACTATTGGGCTACCTAGAGAGGTACGGAGGGTTTGGCCAGAATCGAGAGCTTGGTATGGTTCAATGGTCTCTAGGTCACGTCTTCGATGCCATGGCCAAGGAAGAATGGAATCTCGCGCGCGACCACCTCGCCCTTTCGGCAGTGATGGTGGAGCAGGCCGCTTTGGACTCCAACCGGTGGAATCTTGCCTGGTTTCTGAGGTTGTTAGACGACCCGCCGCAGAACCTTTGGCTGAGCAGAGGGCAATCAGCGACAGGGGGCAGGAGGCCCTTTGCGCCACTTTGCGTCCCCAGCTGGACCACAGCTGCCTTGGCCTATATGAAGGAAAGCGAGGTTCTACAGTCAAAGAAGGGAGAGTTGGTGGGGGCCCCATCGCGAGCAGCGGGTTCAGAAGACGCGGCTCCAAACCCAAAAGCTCCAAAGCGCCGCCCGGGCCGTGGCAAGGGCAATCAGGCCTCCCAGTCCTTGCAAGATCAGGAGAAAGCTTGAAGTGCGCAGCGGAGCCTATGCCAGAAAGCTCAGAGCTCATCTCAGCTGAAGATGACCTTCTTCAGCCTTTTTGCATGTCCCATTTCAGTTCAGAGCGACAGGAAGAAGATAGCGTCAATGGTAATCATGACCATCCTCCTGATCCTCATCCCAGCAAAGTTGGTTTGTGCTCTCGAACAAGGAGTGAGGGCCGCAAGGTCACAAAGACTAGAGGCAGAATTCACCGAATTTGCAATCAAGTTCCCAAGTTTCAAGATGAAGTGGATGACATTGCAGGTTTTTCATTTACGTTTAGAACTTGGTGCATGTCATTGTCGAGATGGGTCCTGCGGTCACGTACTGGATTTGGATTTTTCCTGTCTCAGACTCTCAGCCTTTCAAGGGACGGGCCACAAGCCCCTCCTACCGCCTTGTTTCCTCTGCCGATGCCTTGCGAAAGGCCATATGCAGCAGGCCCTGTTGGATTCAGTAGCAGATTGAGCAGATCTCAAGCAGTTGACCGTGCACTTCATGTCATTGTCTGTGCTGTGAACTTTATGTATTGGTCTCGCTCTTTGCCCTCTCTGGATTTGATAAGGAGGCAGCCAAACGAGATTCAAGCAAGGGCTATCTCGCACTTGAGACTGCTTTTAGAGGCGTGTGACCACGGTGAGACAGTGCAGGTCTCCACCAGTGGAAGACGTAATTTGCAGCTAATGGCTCGTCTTCAAGAACTTGCATTGGCGGCAGAATCTCTTGGGCTGTCATCCAGCCCTTATCAAGGACATTCAGGAGAACATGCAGTGCCAGTAAACAATGATGCTTTTCCTCAACTCAGCCCCTTCTCAAATTTGGTCTCAGAACGACTGAAAATCACTGGAAGGGGTCATTGGGATGCGTCTCAGTACATTGAGCCTGAGTTTTACATGGCCCTGCAAGAACCACAATCCATTGAACTCAGCGAGCCCATTTTTGATAGAGGCGTGCCAAATTTTGCAGTGGACCAGCCGGCCACCGTTTTGAGCCTTTTCAAGAAGTGGGATGACCTGGGGCTTTTGATTTTGCATCCAGCAGATAGCATCACCACAGGTGAATCTGGCCGTGTAAAGATCTTTAATGCCTACAAGTCAGCAGAGGTGGACCGTCAGATTGGAGACCGGAGGGAGAGGAACGCATGGGAGTTTCGTATGCCAGGCCCTTCGGCCCAACTGCCTGTCGGGCCGCTCATTGGCCGCCTGGTGGTGCCTCCTGGGAGCGGACTGAAAGTTTGCATTACAGACCGGTCAGATTTTTATCACCAGATTGGGGTGTCCTTTGAGCGAAGTAGGACCAACATTGTCTGGCCGGCTATGCCCCTGCAATCTTTTGTTGAGTTCAAGGCTTACCAGAAGTACTGCCAGAGAGCCTCCAGCCATCGCAAGCGGCCGGATCGCATGGTTTTTGGTGATGACTTGAATGGGCATCGGCCCCAGACTTGGTCAACGGATCCAGCGTGTATGGTCTACGGTGGTTTTGGCGCTGTCCTTCAAGGGGACCATTTGGGTGTTGAGATAGGCATTTCAGCCCATGTTGGACTTCTTCAACAGCATGGACTTTTAGCTGACAAAGGGCGTTTGGTCATGGGCTCGTTGGTGAGGCCAGCAGATGTTTATCAGGGATTGGTCATTGATGATTTTTTCTGCATTGCTCCGGTTCCTTTGGCTGAGCTCAGCCATGACTACAGTGGCCCTCCTAGCGCAGCCAGGCGTGCGTTTGACAAAGCAAAGAAGGTCTATGCAGAAGTTGGCTTGGCTGGATCGGATGCGAAGGATGTGATTGACAAGAGCCTCACGACAGTTGTTGGGGCCGAGGTTGATTCACGTGCAAAAGTTGTCAGCAAGGGCATTTTGCCTGTTGGAGCTCCTGCGGCAAAAAGACTCTCCTTGTCTTGGATTGCAGCTTGCGCTAGCAGATATGGTTGGACTTCAGACTCTCTTCATGCGTCTTTGGTCGGAGGCCTGACTTCAGCTTTTTGCTTCAAAAGGTGCAGCATGTCTATTCTGAATGAGCTCTACAAGGTGATTCCTGCCGAGGAGCTGAACACAGAGAAGCCAAAACTGAGGGCGTTGAGCCGCTCTGCAGCAGAGGAGCTCATTTTGAGTGCGGTTCTTTTGCCAGTTCTGGTCTCAGACGTGAAGGCCCCTTTTCATGAGTGGATTTATGCGTCAGATGCCTCGACCAAGATGGGAGCTTTTTGTGAAGCACGCATCAGTGAAAATCTGGCGCATCCTCTTTGGCTTGCTGGAGATTTTAAAGGGGCTCGAGTCAGTTTGGACTCTTGGCAGAAAGTTGTCCTCAGAGATTGCAATCACCTGGGGGAGCTTGAGTCAGAGTCTGAGGAGGTTGGGCCAGAACCACAGCCTACAGCTGCATCTCCCGAGAAGCCTCTGGCGCAGTTCTATGACTTCATTGAGGTTTGTGGTGGATCAGGCGTTGTCTCAGATGAGGTGGCAAAGTGGGGCTTTACGGTTGGGCCCATTATTGACTTGACCTACTCTAGGCAATACGATGTTGTTAACCTGAGAGTTGTGGAGTGGCTGCAGTTTCTGATTACTCAGAGGAGGGTTCGCGCCTTGATGCTGGAACCTCCGTGCACCACCTTCTCAGCAGCAGCATATCCACCATGCAGGAGCTACAGGGTCCCAAGAGGCTTCAACCAACTGCTGAGCAAGGTTTGGATTGGCAACAGGTTAGCCTTTACATGTTTGATGCTTCTGATGCTTGCGGCTCACCACTACGTGATTGGCTTGTTGAAGACGCCCAGACGTTCAAAGATGGCATGGTTGCGTGAGTGGCTAGCTTTGTTGGAGTTGCCAAATGTTGAGGAGACCTTTACTGCCTCCTGTTCTTTCATGTCAATTTTTCAGAAGGAGTTCAGGTTTTTGACATGCAACATGCGGCCGCAGAGCATCTGCAAGCCTTGCACTCGGGATCACAAGCATGTCCGCATTGAGGGTCAGCTGACAAAGGGTTCTGCTGTATACTGCCCTGGCCTTGCAGCCGCTTTGGCCGAGCTTTTTGCAAAGCACCTGAGAGCCAGCTATGCATTCCACAGTAGGAATTCCTTGAGGGCAGACGGACATGAGAGCATGTTTGTGAATGAGTTTGTAAAGACAGCTGCATGGGAGGTTAGTGCAGCATGGAAATGGACAGGGTCTTCGCACATCAATGTCCTTGAATTAGCCAGTGCACTTCAGGCTGTGAAAAGAATTGCTGTTCGTGGAGGAGGTAGGGCCATTCTTTTGCTTGACTCAAACGTGGCCTTGCAGACCATTGCAAAGGGCAGATCCTCGGCCCGGTCGCTTACCAACCTTCTTCGGAAAATCTGTTCTTTGTGCCTGGCTTTTGGAATTTCCCTGTCCGTCCATTTCTGTCCAACTCGCCTGAATGTCGCTGATGATCCTTCTCGGTCAGTTTGTCTGCGCTCAGCCCGTGCTGGCGGTTCCTTCTTGTCTTTGCTGGACTTTGATGGATTTTTCCGCCTTGCCGAGCTTCCAAAACTCCGACGTTGGATTTCCAATTGGACGTGCCTTTTCCTTGGACTTTGCTTCCGCCATTCCCTCCGTCCTGCGTCCCTGGCAGTGAACAATCCCCGCAATCGCTCCTCCGAGCCACCTGTGGACTTTTATCATTTCCTGTTGGATTTTGATGCCACTCTCGGCTACCCTGGTGAAGGACCCATTGTGTGTAGTTGGATTTTTCTAATTTGGGGCGTTAGCTTAGTTTGCAGCCATGGAATGATGCCGCGTCACCGTGAAGACCAGAAGAGGTTTGAACTCAGAAGAACCAGGCCTTTGGCTCAGGGTCGTCCAGTTCAGCCACTGACCCGTACAAACCGAGACAAGCTTTTGGATAAGTTTCGAGATTGGCTGGCGGAGAAGGGTTTTTGCCTACAGCAGGTTCTGAATGAAGCGTACACTGAACCCGAAAAAGTCGTTGAGTTCCTGGTGCGCTATGGGAAAGAGTTGTATGAGGCAGGCAGGCCGTACAGCCACTACTCAGAAACTGTAAATGCTGTTGGGGCAAGCAAGCCTACTATCCGTAGGATGATGACAGGGGCATGGGATCTGGCCTTTTCATGGCTGCGAGAAGAACCAGGGGAGCACCATACGGCATGCCCCTACCAAATTCTTTTGGCTGTTTTGACGATGGCCATTATTTGGGGGTGGCCACTTGCCGCTGGAGCAATAGCGTTGTCCTGGGGGTCTGTATGCCGAATTGGTGAGGTGCTTCTGGCGCGGCGACAAGATTTGATCTTGCCCGTTGATGTGGGCTTTTCACAATTGTCGGTGCTCTTGAAGGTTCAGGAGCCCAAAATGCGTTTCAGAGCTGCACGTCATCAGATGGCCAGAATGGACTATGAAGACCTGGTCACTTTGGTGTCATGTGCCTTTGAGAAGCTGAAGCCAAACGACAGACTTTGGCCACATTCTGGACAGCTGTTGAGAAATCGCTTTAAGCAGTTGCTGGAAGCCATTGGAATCACAAAGGCTTCAGTTAGCAGTGAACGCATGCTGGACTTGGGCTCCTTACGAGCTGGAGGGGCAACCCATCTTCTGATGGTCACGGAAGATGCAGAGCTGGTACGTAGAAGGGGTAGATGGATGGCTCACAGAACCATGGATATCTACTTGCAAGAAGTGCTGGCGAGCGTATACTTCCCTAGACTACCAGTTTTGGTGAAGGCAAAGGTGCTGCACTTAGCCCTTGCCTTTCCTGCAACGCTGAGCCGTATGAAGATGATGACTGAGGGTGGCCTCTCTGCAAGCATGTGGTATGACATTTTTCACTATGGCACAGATGGGAAGAGTGGGAACAAAACCAGGGTGGAAGGCCTTGCAAAAGCAAAGGCGCAGAGAACAAAACCAAGGAAAGGCTGAGAAAACATGAGGGTGAGCAGCTGTGCATAGCTGAGAATTATCAATGTGCCTCGCCGCTGCTCAAGACTGCCCAATCCCAACCCGCCCTGGGAACAAAACCAGGGTGGAAGGCCTTGCAAAAGCAAAGGCGCAGAGAACAAAACCAAGGAAAGGCTGAGAAAACATGAGGGTGAGCAGCTATATAATTATATAAGATAATAAACATATGGATAAGTTATATAACTATTATAAACTGGTTCATATAAAATAATGGATAACCCTGGTTTATATATGTTTATATGATATAGTTTATATAATGGGTTTGATATGGATTACCCCAGTCATGACCATCGACGAATCGACGATGCCCCCGGAAGGATGATCCGTCGGTTCCGGTTCTGCCGTTCTGCCGGATGACTGGAGAGTGTCGAAAACGATGGACATTGCGAATTAGAATGGTAAACGTGTGTATGAATATGTTTATAGATATGTTTATAGATATCATATCTGGAGTGTTTTTGTTGGATTTCTTGCCGACCTGTCGGATGCCACTGATCCACTGGATGTGGTGAAGGGTATGAGTACTTTGATCATGGTCTGCTTGGTTGTTCAGGTCAGCCGGTGGTTTATAAACTCACAATACATATATAACTGTGAGGACATTCTATTCACAAAATTGGGAGGGCTCACATGGTTCAGCTCAGCCTGTACTATTTTGATGGTTCCTCAATATGTAGTGGAAAATCCAAGAGTTGCTGGTCAATCTCGATTAGCGGGGTTTCCTCAATGATTGGGGGGAAGGATCCTTGATTTTTGGACACATATGTTCGCGACCACAGTGACCACAGATGTCTTTTTCCCACTAGTTGGTCGGTAACTAGATGGGTAACCCCTCATGGAAGAACCATTAGGCAAATAGTGGGATTCAGAATATACCAGTCACTGATCAACATTTATTTCGCTTTGGGGACATCAGATTGTTCGCAAATATGTCCCTCAGTCATGTGGCATTTCCTGAGATGTGCTGTTCGGCGAACACTGGGCCCTGACCGAGGTCTTAGAGTGTGCCGGGTTTGACTCGCAAAAAGATGGTTTCAGACGGTCCTTCACGAAGCGATGTTGAGAGTGAAACGGCTGGGTAGGGTGCTGGTCATGGCACAGATTTTCAGATGCTTCTATGCGAGCAGTGTGCCAAGATGATCTAACAGTCTAACATTTTCGGAAAGTGGGAAACCCTGGAATTAAATGGAGGTATTGATGTGAATATCATCCATCAGGGGATTTTCATCATCTAGTTGGCTTGTCGTTCTTGATTTTTTTCCAGCCATTGACCATTGATGCAGGTCTAGGATTGCACGTGGGTTGGTCCCCATGTCCCGACGAAAACCCTTCGCAGCCCTTCAGCACCCGCAGCTTTGGCTGTAGATTCGAATAACCAAACATGAGGATTGACCAATAGCAACATTTGGTAGATTTTGAATGATTTTGAAACCTGATTGGTTAAGATAACTTAATAGCAAAAATCATTGACCAATAGCAAAACCAATGTTTTCAGATTCTTGACACTTGATTTTCCAACTGGAGACGTTTCTGGTGCATGGGTAAAACTCCTGCCAGGGGTTATCATTAGGTCGATTTGATACAACCACTTCCAAGGTATCCCACCCCCAAGGTTTAGTTGGTCATTTCATGGGTTCCTGGTAGTGACTAGTGATATCATGATATCCTTATCATTCATGAGTTGGATACGCATGTGTGGACGCAACCAGGGGCTTGATCGGTGGGAGTGTGTACACAGCGATCCAAAGATGGACTTTTTTGGAAATTGCTATCCACAAGATGGGGATAGCCGGGATAGCTTTAAAAATCTACCCTCTGGTAAATTAACATAGACCCCGGCAGTCATCGGGGTTGGAAGACTAGTTTCCATTCAAAATTGGTGAATTTCAGGGTCTATGTTTATTTACCAGAGAGTATGCCATTTTTTTTTCTACCATGTTTTTTTTTTTTAATCACAACCTATCACAACTACCCAAGCTTTCGTCCATGGAACTGGCGCGACTTCGCTCAGCGCTGGGCGAAGGTGAATTCTGAATGGTTGGGTATCTGGAATAGATGGTTGGGTAATGTTGGGTACATCAATCTAGATTCGATATTCTAGATTTGTGAGATTTAGATTGAGCTTGGGTGCGATTATTTTTCTTTCATAGGTTAGTTAGTAAGGGGTAAATTCGAAGAGTGAAATGTCCTGCAAAATCATTACCCAAGCATTTGGGGTGTCAATTTACAGCAAACATTTGTTTGAATGACAATTTAAAGTCCTCAGAATGGGACACAAACCAACTGCTGCCAAAAATGCTAACATAACCACCTGGACCATCAACGCCTGTAACTAAGAAATATTGGGAAAAGCTGTGGCTTTCACTTTATGGTGCATGTTTGATAATTTCAGGCTTATATCAAAGAGATAGCTTGACATATATGAGCTATGCCAATTAGCCAATTACGCGCACGCATGGAGAGAGTGACATGTAATCAAAATCATTTGAACTCTTTGTTCATTTGGGTCATTTGGGTCATTTGGGTCATTTTGGTCATTTGGGTCATTTATTTTGTCCCCTGACCCACAGTGAAAAGTAAAGGTTGAAAAGGTTGATCTGGAGCAGCGACCCATGTGATCCACCAGTGATGACTGGATTTCTCTGCAAGACTTCCCAAATAACCAGAGTTGAGGTGTCATTTTGGTTGGTTGTTTGGGATGTTGAAGGCAATATTTCAACATATTTCAAGCATTTTGAATCCATGTGAAGATATTCTGGGCATCACCTGCTGATTCTTCAACTGCCAAGCTCAGTTGCTGGATTTCGATCGCTCTTGGTGGATGGCCCAGGACAAGTGGAAGGGGAGATCGACAAACTCCGTGCGCTACTGGGGGCCGTTGAGGCGGACTCCATCTTCCGTTGGAAGAGTAAAATCTGACCAAAACTGATGGTAAGTGAGTGTTCTATCAATGCTTATTACATCTTATTACTATGCATCAACGAAGTTTGGGATGGACAATTTAACAGGCTTCTGGCCGGAACTTGTTCTAGCCAGGGTTCGGATGCCTCGCCTTTGATTGAGTGACCATTTCTTTCGATTTATTCACCGTGTTTGTTGTGTACACCAGGTTTCGTTGCTGATGTCCTCAAGTTTGTTGGTGAACTCCCGATTTCTTTTACTTTTTCTTGAGCTTTTTCGTGATTCCAGCCATTCCATCCCTTTAGTGTTGATTGTTCTTAATTTCACTTGGTACAGTCCTGCTTTGTGGGTGATCCTCACCTCTCATTGCCCCCGTCCTCCCCGTCCGGCAAAAGAAACTCCACCGCAGGCGGACGTGCGACTCTTGCGTCAAGTGAAGGATGAAGAGGTGCACCAGATCAACAAATATGGGGAGTTCTCCAAAAGCGAGTCTCATTACAAGCTTTTTTTCGGGGAAAGGGTGCTTGCAATATGCTTCGAATTGTACCAACATGCGGTTTGATAACTGGGATTTGATCATGGTATACCGATCACACGCGATGATCATTCCAGGAACCTAAGCAGGTTCAGGTCCCGAGCTTCCAACATGAATTATGATGCCTTTAGACTACCTTCTGGTAATCTAACTTCGCAGCCAGTGAAAGTAGATTCGTAGATGATTTGCGGATTAAAGATGGTGCTTTTCCAGTTTGTACACTGTTAGATTGCCAGAAAGTAATCTGGCTACTTAGTGTCCACCTTTTTGATTAAATCCCATTAATCACAATTTTTCATGGTTCGCCACGATGGTTCATTAAAGAACAAGGCACCGTCGCGAAGTCCTGCTGGGATGGCGATCCGGATCGCCATCCACACCCCGCTTGGCATCGCCAGGGGGGCCTCCAAGAATGCACGGATGGAGAATTCATTCTTCGCAGCCCTGAGCCTGGAAACCCAGTGAGCTGAGCGATGGGGCTATCCATGTGCCCGTAGCTCGGAGCGTTGAGCTACGACTTGAGTTTCTCAACCAAATGATAGGTGAAGTTGATGAATCATGATACCCTCTGCCAATCTGTACCATAACTATGGAAAATCACCATTTATGATTTTTTAAATAGGTCGATCATCCATACATGGGCCGTTTTCTATAGTTATGTTGAATTACCGGAGGGTAAACCATCCACACTTTCTGCCTTGAAGTGGTGGGATATGCCCAGAATCTCTGCAAAATGGACAGTCTTTCCAGGAACTTAGAGTGAATCCTGAGTCGCACACTGCTGCATTGTTTCATGGATTCAGATGGGTTTCCAGATGTCACATGCTGACAAGCTTGGAGCTGTTACCCCAGTTTTCCATCCCACTTCATCGATTTGGACTCCAAATCTCCAGAAAATCCCCATTGTTGGTAGCTTCAATGCCTATTTGATTGGCTGATCCATCATCACTTGGTTCAAATTTTAAACCATAAAATATAAACTGCAGTAAACCAACATAGATGTGGAAAAGGAAGCAACCATGGATTTCCAGAGCTATGTGCGCGTTTACTGGAGGCTACTCCTTAGTGTTGGTACCATTTCTCGCTTCACTACGAGAATTAGATGGGAAGATTTACAGGAAAACCCTTTCTTATTTGGGGTTCAAAACCGTGGTTTCTGGCTAAGATATTCCGAGCAAAACCCATCCATTGATTTAAAGGCTTACGCCTGACAGCCGGGCGCCGGCCAAGCAATCTTGGCACCATGTTGGCCCTATGTTGGGCCTATGTTGGCCTATGTTGAGCCATCTTGGGAGCTATGTTGGGGCAATGTTGGGGTCATCTATGTTGAAACGATCTTAAGATGCAAATTTTTCCGCCCCGTGCCCCCTCCTGGAGCCCAAAACCACGTAAAAAAACGATGTTTTTGAACATCGCCAAAATCAAATCCGTGGCCGCCAAAGGGCCCGAAACACAGTAAAAACTATGTTTTTTAACACCGCAAGCAAAAAACACCGTAAATTACAGGTCCTTCAGTTGGGGGGAGTGAGCCGGGGGTCGGCGGCAGGGCCGGCAGCGCCTGTAACCTTCGGTTACCACCGAAGGCCTCCGGCAAGGACACGGGCTCCGTGGCCGATGCCCGGATTCTTATTTAAAGGCTTACGCCTGACAGCCGGGCGCCGGCCAGGCAACGACTTTTGGCTTATGGTGTGGGAAGATTGGGCCGAGATCCTCCGCACAAACCCAGGGAGGGCTATGTTGAACTGAGGCAGGCATCATGCGCAGTGCTTGCCTGTATGGAAGCAGTCTGGGCCTATGTTGAGCGCAGGTTGGGCCATCTCGGGCCCATTTTGAGCCATCTTGGGCCCATCTTGGGCTTATGTTGGGCCAAGTCGGGCCCATGTTAAGCCATCGTGCCCATCTTGGGCCTATATTGGCCCAGGTTGGGCCTATGTTGGGCCCATGTTCGGCTATGTTGGCCCTATGTGGCCCCATGTTGAGCCATCTTGGGAGAAGAAAATAGCTCCAAATTGCAACCTTCAGGCCTCCACAACCTTGGTGCCGGCGTCGGCCAAACCAAATTGCAGCCTTCAAGCCTCCGGAACGTTGCTTCCGTTTTTCATCCGTCGTCGCATCCTCTTTCTTGCCCATTTGGCATTGCTTCTCAGACGCGCTCCGGATATTTGGTGTTTTGGTGATTGCATCGAATTAAATCACATGAAACTATCATTAAACTATCATTATATAATAAAAACCATATTAAATCATCATAAATCCGCCTAAACTGAGTGGTTCAATCACTGAACATGGCCTCTCCCATTGGGCCCCACTGGGGGCTTGGTCCGAGGCATCGGAAGAAGATGTTGACGCAGGCTGTGAAGACGGCGAACAGCACGCCACAGGCGCGGGGAACGCTGCGGGGGGGAGACAGAGCCACAGAAATGTTTTTACAAACTGTATATTGTGTGTATCTCTATAATTATATCTGTAATGATCTCTGTAACCATCTCTGTAATTATCTCTGTAATTATCTCTGTAATTATCTCTGTATTTATCTATCTTTCTATCGATCTATCTATCTATCTTATCTGATCTTATCTGATCTTATCTGATCTTATCTGATCTTTTCTGATCTGATCTTATCTTATCTATCTCCATTTTGTCTACTTATCTATTTATCTCCATTTATCTATGTATTTATCTATTTATCTATCTATCTATCTATCTATCTATTTTTCTTTCCATGTATTTATGATGTAAAGTACAACTCGTGACTTATGTGTGGATGAGTCGATACCGAAAAGGGACGATCCAGCTATCACCAGCAACTGCAGGTGGGTCGTTGGCGTCTCGAAGATTTGGCAGCCATAGTCCGACAACTCCTCAATAAAGTCCCGAAAACTTCCCGCCCCTTTAAATTTCAGTTTGACTCATGAAAAAACGGGGGGCCCCGGGGACCTCCTATTTTCGCCCACAAATTCGGTGACGTATCTTCCAGCCATCAGGCACAGAAGACCCTGATGCCTGCCGCAGCGCCTGGTGTGCTCGGTACTTCGCCTTCCCGTGCTTCGCCGTCACGCGCGGCGCCGCCATCTGGGGCTCCGCCAGTAGCGGTGCCACAAGGCCATGGGGGTCATGGGGCCTGCGTTGAGTCGTAGCCACATCTCAAGCTTTGGGATAGCATGGGAGTTTGAACAACAAAAATTAGGACTTGAGTTGCAGAGCAATATGGGAAATTGGACCACCAAAGCAGCAAAGAGGGGATCTTTAGCACGAATACATGGGATTTCGCCTAGCAAAGTGGGAACTCTATCACCATAGAGGTGTATTTCACCCTGCAAGGGAAGGAAGCAGGGATATCACCATGGAATATGGGGAATGTGACCACTACATGGAGGAGGCAACCTGGCACAGTGGGTCTCTTTGCGACAATCTGGAAGTTCATTTGGCAAAATTGGTGAACATTGGTACCAAGAATGGATCTCATTGGGCACCCAATTTGACTGATGGGACACGATTTCAATGGCGAGATTCTCCATTGCCATGTTTACACAGTTTACACGAGGACCGTTGGAGCCATGCGTCCATCACATCGCTTCGCTGAGTGGGCGGTTACTCTTCCACTTCAACAGCCATCC
>CAMXCT020006766.1:75598-298098 GCA_947184155.2 Cladocopium goreaui | reverse complement strand
TCATTACAGCGCGAACTCAATAGGTTCAATAGTGCAATGCTGGGTCCCTACAGCTGGTTTGAACCCCATTTATAGCCAGGACCCCCCAGTGACACGACTCAGTGCGATGCGCCCAGCAGATTGCCCAGCGCCGCAGGCACCAGGGGCGTGTATTGGATCAAGAAACAGCAGCAGATCACATTCCTTGTTTTTACTGATTAAATCTAAGTTTCTGCTGGTCAAAGCCGCATTTTTTCAAGTGGAATTCCATCTGCTCGTGAAATTTTCCCGGTGCGAAAGCCACTATCAGGTGGACGAAGACAAGATCCGCCGGAGGAACGCATGCCTTCAGGCAGCGCCCCGAGTGATGTGTTCAACGTTAGCATTGCTGGCTGGGAATTTTCCCATAAACGGCCATTTTAATTGGAAAATCATCTATACATGGTGGATTTTCCATTTGTTGAATTATCAGAGGATTAGCAGGAATTGGGGTTTGAGCTGGAGTTCTCTGATGTCATTAGGTTGAATCGGGATGAATATATATATATATATTGGATATTCATTGTTTTCCAGAGAGTTGCCTGGAGGGTTTTGGTTTATAGATATATTATACTTAATGGTTTCAAGACATATTATAAATCTGCAATCTCTAATTTGTTTTTCTGAAATTTGCAACCTCTAATGTTCTTTCATTTTTGTTTTTATCAGGTTTATTCTTTCCTGGTCATTCCGCAGGTGTTGACCAACGGCCTCTTTCTAGCGCGGGGCACTGGGCCGACTGGGCATCGCCCAGCTCGGTGCGGCGTCGTTGCGAGCGCTGCGGCCAGTGGCTGGGCTCAGCGGGGCCGGGTGGTGCTTAGCAGGGAATGAGGGAATGATCCATAATCACTAGTAGTATATCATATATATATATAATATATAATATATAATATATAATATATAATATAATATATATATATATATATTATATATATATAATATAATATATATATAATATATATATATAATATATATAATATATATAATATATAATATATATATATAATCATCCCAGCACCCCCCAGCAACCCATCCATTCCCTACGTTTAGCACCAGTAAGTTGTTCTTTGAATGGGGGATACCTGGAGGATTTTCTTGCGATGTAGTCAAGTTCCCGTGATGTCCTTCTTTGTTTGTGTATCAATTTGTTGGAATTGTTGGACAGTCATAGAACCGGCTAAAAAAGCCACTGGTTCCCGAATTTGGATGAATAGTCTGAATATCTGATAATTCTTGAGGAGAAGATGATCACGAGAAAGATGAACACCTATTTCCTTGAAGGATAAACGTCCAGTTTCATAGTTGTTAGAGGTAATGTACTTTTCGTCCCATGATTTCACAAGCAACAAACTCGGCTTCCATCTCCCACACTGGACTCCTTGCCCACCTTTTTTTTTTTGCGCCATGGAGCCCCATGTAAAACAGCAGGGGTATAGAGGGCCCCGAACGAGCGAGACAGGAAATTGGAAAGTATACAACACATTATAAAACAGCATCAGCAGATAGGATCACCTTTTCCACTAATTTCTTGAACCATATGGAATATACAGAGATAGAATCCCTGATTTTTGCATTGTTACATGGTAAGCAAAAGACAAATTTTTGCAACATTGCACAGACCGCAGCAGCAAATCCGATCTCCTCTGCCATTGATCCATTCACAGCCTGTCCAGGCCACTACCAGATCACGCGCCCCGCGCCTGCGACTCCGGAAGTGAGCGCCGAGCGCGACCAAGCTCCAGCAGCAGTTAGGGATCTCCAGATGCAGGGTCCACCCCACAAAGGGATACCTGGGAAGCCCCAAACATGAACATATCTCCGAAAGAAAAGATCGTTTTGGGAAAAGGAAGTGAAAGATCCAAATTTTTGCCAGAATTTTAAGTGCATGAAGGGGTGAGATTTGTTTCTTGAATTAGTGTTTTTGATGCCGTTAAGAGCTGGCCCGTGAATGCATGTTTCTGACACCATGCGCAGTGCTATCCATCTCCTGGAACCTAAGAAACCAACCGGACCCCCCACAGTATACTGACATGAGTGACATGGTATTGGGAATCGCAGCATTTTCTGCGGAAATCCCGGACGCTTCTTCAAATGAGAAAAAGTCAGTTGCACAGATAAACTATGTCAGTTGCATAGATAATTGTTCAGATTTTTTGAGGTTTTTCAGTAGATAATCTTGAAAAAATCCTGCAAATTGAGGAAGACCCCCTTCCAGGTGACTTTCTGACTTTCCGACCGCGAGGTTCCGATCTTGATGCCAGTGGCGAGCCGACAGAGACCTCTGAGGTGGGGCTGATGCTTGGCAAATCAGGGATCAAATAGGAGTACTCTAGGGTAAACCTACAAAACGATGTGGAAAACCCATGAAAACGCATGAAAACCCATGGCTTCCTTGGGAAAACAATCTACAACTAGTGGATTTTCCAATCTTTTTTTTTGATGGTACTCGATCTTTTTGGGAATCAGACATGGCCAAGGATCTGAAGATTTTCAGTTGACATTGACAAGTTCCCAATTTTTGGCAATGCCATTTTGGATGATTTGTTAAGGGTATCTGGGTCCCCCTCCATGTTTGGTATCCCTACTTACATGATAATTACAATTCAATGATGATTACATGATAACTATAGATGATAGATAATGATAGGATATGATAGGTATGTAAAGTCAACATTTTTGAACAAGTAAATCATCTATAAATGGACCATGTTCAGAGGATCTCCCTCCATCTGTGCATCAGGTGGGCCAGCTCCTCAGTCGCCTCGAAGCTGCGGGCATTGGGCCACTCAGCTATGATGGGCCACCTGCAAAAATTCAACAGATGGGAATTGGAGGATTGGCGCCTGAAACATCTTGAAACATAAATTTTTGAGTTTTCAATTGAAAATTGGATGATGGTTTCACATGAAAAACACTGAACACCTGTTGACCCCTCGTTGACCGTTTTGCAAGCAGCATCTCTCAGGGGCCACCTACATAACTGGCCACGGCCCCATGCCCCATGCTTCCTACGAAAGCCAATTCACATCGGTGGCCTCACCCATTTTGGGTGGTGATATTGACAATCCCGTTGAAATATCCCTCTTATCTCAGTCAATCCCAAATACTCTTCATCATTCGTAGGAAGAATTCTTGGTTTGTCCAAAAAACATGGGTACCCCACATATCATTATGATGATAGATGGGGATGGGTCAAAACCCTGGTACCTAGTGAACCCCAAAATAGCTGGTAAATGGATGTTCATCCCCCTAAAAATAGTATTAATAGGTATTGACCCATCCCCAGATATCTATAGGCTTGCTGATCTATGCATCATTCTGACAGTATCTACAGATCTAGTGCCTCATCATGATAGATCTGAGGCTTCAAAAATCCCAACTTGAGGTTTTTATTTCCCATAGTTAGTTAATTAAGAGTTATAAGACTCCCATAAAATCCCATAATCCCAATTAGGTTTAACTCCCATAATTAATATAAGGCTAAAAAACCATAAAACTCTCATAGTTATACCAGTGCGCCAATTTCAAGTCACCTCTTATAGCTGCAACCCCCATGGCTGAGGCCATGGCAAATCGCTGAGCTGAAGGCCAGTGGGGTCTCCCAGCGAAGGCCACAGAAAAAAAGGGGGTTGGCAGATGGTGAACTGATGGAAAACTATGGAAAACTGGAGATTGAAGTTGAAACTGATGGAAAACTTGGGGATTGAGTGAAATTTTGAGGATCATCATGATTTCAGCAAGAAAGCTCAGTCTTTTCCGCAAGAAATCTGGCGCAACAAAGAATGGAAGTGGGTGATTCACAGGAGGAATTTAAGCAACAACCTGGATTCACCTGGTTTTAGTTGCTTGCTATCTGGGATGGAAACCCGAAGGAACGGGAATGATAGCATCACCACTATGCTGGTGGAACCTTATTGTGGTGCTTGTTTTGGGACTGGTCCATGAGAATCATGCATGGTGGGGTTCTGTCAACGGGTCATGGTGGAGAGGACCCTTCAGGTTGGGAAAGCAATTTCCGCTCCATTGTATATATATCATATATATATATATAAGTAAATAAATGAGGGATCATTGAACATTGGACAAGTGGATAAGTGGATACCTGGATGCCCTCTGGATCGCTCTGGTAAGTTCCGCAAGCCGGCTGAGGTGAAGCCAAGTTGGCCGAACTGGCAAAGAAACATCCAGGAGATGGGGAGCTGGTGATGCAACCGGCTTAGCTATCCAAACATGGTGATCATTGGTCAAGCTATGCCGCCAATATATAACTGACAATCATCATGAAAAAATGAGATAGTTGGGAATCTCTCAAACTTTGAGGCTCTAAACTCCAAACATAGAACAACATGGTCTGTCTTCAAGGATAGGTTTATGTCTCAACTGTTTCAACAGGCATGGCGAATCTATTCTTGGACTCCATCCTTAGGTCAAGGCTTTGTCAAGGCTTTGTCAGAACTGGTGCATTTTCTGCCAGGATGGGGATGGAAGGGAATCCCCTTCAGATTCAGAACCCTCTGGCCCATATTTCCAGGACGATGATCGCATCCTCAGCTCGACAAGGATCTCAACTCAGGTGGGGCTCCGGCTGATGCTTGTGCAGAAGTATTTGGAACAGCCCATTGGGAGCCATGCCATCTGAAATAGTCAAAAGTCACTTTCTGTGACAAAAACCAAGTTAGATGGCCTTTCATCGTTCTGAAGACCAACGACTTGCAACGAGGCCGATACCATCTGATACCCCAAAACAGGTCAGGTCACCTGTTTTACATTGATGTCAAGCATCGAGAAATCTGGACATTTTCAACAATTTCTAGGGGGCCAAGCCCAAAAACCTTGTGGTTTATCAAGTTTGCCATTCATACCAATTAACCACCCAACTATATAATTTGGTTAATGATAATGTTTTTTCACATGGGGTACCGATGCTGGGTACATATGACCCACTTTTGCCGTTTCAAACTCCGATATCCCAACAGAACTCCGCACTGCAGGGGTGCAAAGACCATCGCGGGTGCAGGGGGATTCATGTCTCCGGCATCAACCCAATTTCTTTTGGAATATGGTGGCACCACCCATTGAATGTGGCACTGCGAATGTGATATGAGTGCATTTTGGATCACCCTGGTGGTTCGAGGGCACGAGCAACTCTTAGGAAAAAAACTAATGCTCATTAAAATCCCAGTGCGCTTGACGTTTTGCCTCCACCTATCTACGGACCTAGGGTGTGGCATTCTCACTTCAGTCCCAGTGGTTTACAGTTCCAAATCTCGCACATCTGGGATAAACACGGACTGAAGTTTACATGCCTTCCTGTGAGTCACACTGTTTCACCCCAAGTGTGGTCCCAAAGACCGTACTCTGATGATCGTCCAGATAGGAACCAGTGGCGATGAATGTGGACCCAGACTTCTTTTGCAGAAACTGCATGAATTCATGGGTTTCCGGTCTATCAATCCATCATGTGTGGTTAAATACCACATTTTCTTTGTTGAATTTCCCTAAATCATCGCGATTGTGTGTGTGAACTCCTCATTTTGCTGGTGGGTGAAACCCAAATTGTTGCCCGTTTGCTCTTGGAACCACCATGTTCGTTGGTCACATCATTAAAACCCAACGTCTGTTGGCAAACCACACCCCTCTGTCAGTGAGCAATTGCAATCGGAGTGCCGTTTTCTTTTTCCACTCCAGACTTTTCATGGCCGAGTCAGGTACCCAAAATGGAACTCGATGGGGACCCAAATTGGATGGTTGTATAGACCAAACATGCTCCACAACTGGCACGATCACTTAAGATCATCCGCATTGAAAGAAACCATTTCTTTCCATGAGGGTAGGGGTCAGCTGGTCATGTGTGGTTTTGGACTTGAGCTGAATTTGCCAAGTTTTTTTTTTTAAACATAAGGGGAAATAGTATACATCGACGTGAATTTCAAGTACCCAGTTCTGGCTCATTTAAGCTGAAACATAACCATGATGATTCCATCAGGTTCGATGGACACCCGATGTCATTGTCAGTATATATTTTGCCCAGATGGAAGTGTTGTCTGAGTGAAAATCTCAAACAAATGTCCCACCTGGCTAAGCTATGGGCGACAATTTGGATATCAATTAGTCTGCAGAATTCTTCCATATTAGTATTAGTATTCACCCATCCATTTGTGGTGGATAATGTTGACCCATACCAACCTATTTCATCCCCAGACATCCGATCATCCCCAGACTTCCTTCTGAACACGGTAGGTTTCAGAGCTTGCAGATCCTCCAGCACCTGCTGTGCCGGCGTTGGAGCAGAAGCCGGCCACACCGGACACCGTGCCCGGCAATGTGGAAGACGTTCTGGAGGTCCGGATGCTGTCTGGGGCCAAGTGGAAGGATCAAGTGGAAGTTGGGATTGATGTAGCAAAAACATGCAAAATCAACAGCTGATGATTGAACCAAAAGAAACATAGAAGTTTCTGCCTTGAATAAACCAGTTTAAATGATGGAAAGCATAGGTCAATCATGATCTACAAGTGTGGGTGATATGATCTCTGTAAATTTTTGAATGGTAGATAATCACCCCCTCACAACATAGGATGCTTAGATCTTCTATGTCATATGTGACATGTGGTTATCTTTGGGAATGAAAACAGGTATCCCGGTATCCCAATGACTTGCTCCACAGGTCCGTACGCTTCTGACATCCCAAGGTCGTCAGGGTGCCTTGAGGGGTTCAACCAAGGTGATGCAAACAAATGGCCCAGCATGAAAATAAGGGTTAGATTGAGGATTGACAAGATAACCACCTAGACTTATACTTGCATATAAATATATCTTTGGAATGGTCAAAGTCAACTTTTGATAGGTATTGTATAAAGCATGGCATTTACTTTTAAACTCCGACGGTTGGTGGGATGACCAAACAAGATATCCCATGTTTTGACTGGGGGTATGAACTGACACTTCATAGCTTCAACCAAAAAGAGCATGTGTATTTTGACCACTCAGAATTTTCTTTGATACATTTGAGAGGGGGAACACCCAGAAAGAAGGCTTGGTTTCGTGGCACATGGAATTTCCACTCAGCATCGCAAGGAATCCTCCAGGTTGGCCATTGGGGCCTGAGAAGTTTGGATATGGCCAGCCGAACACACTTTCATCAGGCATTGAGCAACTGTTCATTCATTCTGGTGTAGCCACGTGTGTCAGGTTGACCATGGGCCCATTGTTTGGTGTTTGACTGCTGTTGATCAAAGCGGAAATTTGCTAGGAAGCGCAGCCCTTTTCACCACCCATGGGAATTTCAAGGGTCAATTTGAGAAAGCACCGGTTGTGGAGTTGTGCAAGCATGTCACCAGTGCCAAAAGGGTCCCCTCTATAAGTTTCAAACGAATTGCTTAGGTTTATGTACCCATTGGACACCATGTTAGTTGGTTCACGTAGAATCTTAAGTCATGAAAACTTTCCTTGTACTGATATAACCAACTGTATGCCCCATTGTTTTGTTGTTTCACCACTTCCACAGCCCACAAGTCTTCTAAGTCGCACGGCTCAAGGAAACTGTGCACCTGCAATGGACGCACCGAGGCTGGACATCAGATGACATCTGCTGGAGTTTGGAATGGTGTTTTTGAGGGTCCCCAAGAATTGCTGGAAGTGTTTACCCACTGCGAATTGATCATGATTTGATTGTGCGTCCCTTCTCATTTTGTGGAGGTGAACAAGGAGGTTGACTGAGAGATGCAGGAAATCATTGAGGTGTTTGTATTTTTTTTTAAAATCAAGACAGCATTACTTTGATCAAGTCCGTCTAGTGCCTACAGAAAATGTTGGTCAGTAAATCTTGTTTCTGAAATCATTGAAAAGGAGCAGATGTTTTTCCCTGAGCAACTCACAACTTTGGCACTCAGTCTAGCAACGCAGTGGGTTCCACTGGGCAAACAGAACATTCTCAGGTGTATCAAATCTCGAAATGACACCCGGTCATGGAAAATCAGCTGGATATGGCTTTGTGTGGAAATGGTGATTCCCCAAAGTTTGATATATCGTCATCGTCATTGTCATTGTCATTGTCATCGTCATTGTCATCGTCATCGTCATCGTCATCGTCATCGTCACCACCACCACCACCACCACCACCACCACCAGCATCATCATCATCATCATCACCACCACCATCATCATCATCATCATCATCATCCTCATCGTCATCATCTTCATCGTCATCGTCATCGTCATCCTCATCATCATCATCACCATCATCATCATCATCACCATCACCATCATCACCATCATCATCATCATCATCATCATCATCATCATCGCCATCATCGCCATCATCATCATCATCATCATCATCATCATCATCATCATCATCATCATCATCATCATCATCATCATCATCATCACCATCACCATCATTACCATCATCATCATCATCATCATCATCATCATCATCACCATCATCCTCCTCGTCGTCGTCGTCATCATCATCATCATCATCATCACCATGATCATCGTCGTCGTCGTCGTCGTCATTATCGTCATCATTTCCCCCATGAAAGATGGACAAATTGGAATTGTCTCCCCCATGTTCAACGCATGGCACCCTGCGGCTAGCTGGATCTCAGGTGAAACCTGATTCGGCCCAAGCGCCTTTGAAAAAAAGGCTCCCTCCTGTGCCAGATTCAGGGCGTTTCCTGGGCGTGAGAAAAGAGAACTCATTATGACTACCCTCTGGTAGACTAACATAACTATGGAAAATCACCATGTTTAATGGGTAAATCCACTATAAATGGCCATTTTCAATAGCTATGTTAAATTACCAGAGGGTATGGTTCTTTGTTATGTAATTATCCTATCTATGAGAATGATCTATCAAATGATTACAGCAGAGGCTTTGCCATTTGCTTGGCCAGTCTGACCATTCTCCAAACGGTCCAATGAAAAACCGAATGCCCAAAACGTGCTTATGGCGTGCTTGTGGGGACAAGCGGAACCACCAGTATTTTCGCATCGTGATAATGCATAACACCACTGTTTTCATAGGTACTAATATGATCGGGGATGCAGCCAGCAAATCTGAGAAGTGAAGCAACTGACCATGGAAGTTCAAAAATGGCCGCGTCCAATAGTTTGATTCTTTTCCAAGGTTTGGTGATTTGTCATCACGGACTTGTGGTGACATGGCATTTCTCACACCATGGCGGAAGGGGGAGGCATCCTTTTTTTCAACAAGTCCACAGCAGCGGGACAAAATGTGAAAACATTGTATTTCCCAGACTTTTTGTCATTGTTGTTGCCCTTTCAAACCCGCCGGGGGTCGGCAGATTTCGGGTTCCAGTAATTGTCAGAGCGCTTCGCTGGGTCATGTTGATGGCATGTTTGTGCTCAATGTTTGGATTTTGGGATGTATATCTTCCCTATCCCACAACGACCGCAAACATCTGCATTGGATTTCTGGTGCTTTGTTGAACAGGCAGATCACATTCGCATTTACATTATATATATATATATTTTACTATATGTATTTATTAATTATACGTAATTTTTTCATTTACATTTATTATATGTATTTATTTTTTTAATCTATTTATTTTTTACTTACTTACTTACTTACTTACTTGCTGATTTGTTTTTCTCCAACAGCGTAAGCTAATGGGGTCTTCAGCCCAGAATAGCTCCGGTGTGCACTGGTGCAGGCGCCAGGTCAGGTTCAACGAGGTTCCGGAAAAGGTTCCGAAGGTTCTGGAGAAGGTCCGGGAGGCTTTGGTGCAGAGCCAGGTCAGGGTTCAACAGGGTTCCGGAGAAGGTTCCGGAGCAGGTTCCGGAGAAGGTTCCGGAGAAGGTCTGGGAGGCTTCGGTGCACACCCAGGACAGGATCAACAGGGTTCCGGAAAAGGTTCCGGAGAATGTCTGGGAGGCTTTGGTGTAAAGCCAGATGCAGAGCCAGGTCAGGTTCAACAGGGTTCCAGAGAAGGTTCCGGAGAAGGTGCCGGAGAAGGTTCCGGGGAGGCTTTGGTGGAAAGGCTTTCATGCAGAGCCAGGTCAGGTTCAACGGGATTTGCAGCCATTTTAATCACGGAAACCCAGCTTAGGTGTTTCCAGCGCTTGGCTTCGCAGCACGCTTTAGAAAGATTTGTAAAAATAAAACGTTGCGGCTGTTGGGGATACCACCGAAGCTTATTTCTTAAATATATGTATATGTATCTTGTACCTATTAAATATATATATATATACATATCATATACGCATATATAATATATATAATATAACATACCTAGACTTAGACAATACCTAGACTCCATACCTATATATATATATACACATATGCATATATATATATCTATATATCTATATGCATTGTATATATATATACATCCATTATATATAGAATGTATATATATATATATACACATACATTGTATTTGTGTATATATATATATATACACATATTCGATTTTTGGATGTACAGTTTGTGTTTGGCCAACAGCCAAAACAAGGCCTGGCCGTCAGACGCATCCGAGCTGGTTCTCCCCGTATTTGTACTTGGCAGTGAAGATCTCGGTGACTTGGCTGTGGACCAACGGCCAAGTGTGATCTTCAGGGGTCCAGGCGATTCACCGAGCAGTTTTGGGGGCGAATTCACTTTCCAGTTCACCTTCCAAGATCCAATGAACATGTGGAGGTTTGGTGAGAAAAAAGACCAATGATATCAAATAGATTCCTCTAATTCATGCCTGGGACCCAGACAAAACCATCCAGCATTTTTTTTGACTTGGGGAGATGCACAGGTGCATTCTTCGGGTGCAGGTCATCAGAACCCTTTGGTTGGTGAATCCACCCGGTGAAAGGAAGAGTGCCCATCAACAAAGTTAAAAATACACAAACGACCAGATGGGTTATACGGTTATAAACTACTTTCGGTCCCAGGCCATACTTGTTTTGAATCTACGACCACCATGGACCACGCACCAGTAGTACAGATCACTATATAATGCAGGTATATTCCAGTGGTCATTGGGTTAAGTTCCTATTGTTGTAAATTGGAATTTGCGGTGTGGTGTATGGTCACGGTGAAAGAAGCAGTACTTGGGAATTGCCACTTGCGCCCCTTTTTCAAACGTCGACCTGCAGGAAATTCCATTCTTATTGAGTCCCCAATGAATGACTGGATGGCCGGAACAACTTGTGATTGATTGCTGAGCTTTGCAGGAATTGCAAAAGCGCTTCTGATATCAAGACCCATGTGACTACGCACGGGTTTAAAACAAATCTAAAATGCACCCAGGATAGATCATGAACCAACAGGTTTCTCTGAATCACTTTTAGATGGGGAAGTGGGTTTCGACTGCCTGGCGCCGCCTGAATGAGCTTCACTAAGGAAACTTGAAGTGCCGAGGTGCGGAGGACTCTCCGCTGATTTCAGTTCTTTGTGGATCTTCCAGCTATCAGGAGGGATGAATTCAACGGGCAACTATGGTGGGGATTCAAGTGGCAATAGTGATGGGAAGATAGCAAAAACCAACATGTTTGGCAAGAGTCCCCCTGTTTAAAACCCGCAACACTTTGGCAGTGCAGGAGTGGGGAATGGTATGGAACGTTTACACAATGACTGCAGACGATGCTTTTGGATAGACATAAGTACGAACATACATTCGCATCCACTTTTGTAATTAGATCATATATGATGCGTTTTTTTTTTGTTTGGGCACCATTAACTTTTTGATTTTCCATAGCTTTTCACTTACCTCGCCACTTTTCCCTCTTGAAGGAAGCCATGCAAGTGGTTCTTCATTGGGAAATGCATGGAGCCGCAGTTCTGGCAGATGTGAACCGCCCCAAATTTCCATGCAGGCATTTGAACATCAACTCCTGGGGCTACAATTTTCCCCGATGCAAACCACTGCGCGACCCCAGAACCGATGGAGTCCAATCGTCATTGTATAAGGAAGTGAGAAATGCCAGAAATGCACTTCAGGGTGCACGTTTTCTTCCCCATATTCCAGCTTTCAATGAAAAAATGCCCAGGTTGGCCGCGGGCGCCCATTAGTTTCACGGTTTCCACACAGCTCAGGTGCGGTGGATGGGGGCTGTTACGGGGATGAGCTTAGCTATTAGAAGATATGGGTCCCGTAAATTAAATAGAATTCCGACTTCTTGGGTGATTTTATTTGATTTGTAAGGTGAAATTACCACATTGTCGCAGGGCCGAACTTACTTTTCAATTGACCCGACCTGCTACTGTCCAACGGCTCATTCTTTTTTCAGAATCTTGCATCCTTCGGACATCATCACTGAGGTCCAAAACGAGCCTCAAACCTTGTCTCGGGCGCCTGCAAAGCAAGCTTGTGCGAAAAGCTGGGGCTCGCGGTTGGCCGTTCGTGATGCACCCACAGATTGACTGGATGGGTCACTCCTGTTTGGATGAATGATATAAGAGTGGTCACATGTTTAGTAGATTGAGCTGGTCGTGTGTCCACAGATTAAGCCCGGAGAACTGAATTAAATTTTCCGTGCGAACCACCTGTACTCGAGACGGAACTCACGCTAATATGGGAACCCAGTCGCGTCTATACTCGCGAAGAAAGGGTATCGAAATTGGATTTGATTATGCTGTATCCGGTTCTTTGTTGGCAACCTGAATTTCTCAGGAACCCATCCAAATCAGCGTGTGTGAGCCCTGGCTCCTGAAATTGCAGCTAGCTAGCAGTGCCCGGTTTCGTCTCATGGCCCGCAAAGTGAAGGTGCCGTGACTCAATTCAGCGTTTGTTTTGGTATTGCATGTATTGCCCCGTGGAAGGTTTGGAGGGTTTGATTTTGCAAGTCTGGGTTTTTGAAGGTTGAACAAAGTACGCACGAACAAGAGTTGGTCAGCAAGAGCGGGTTGACAATTGCTTTGCAGCAACGAGTACCACTGGGTTGGATTAAGGCCAAGGTGTGGTGGACTCGTGCACCTAGCGGAAAGTGGGTGGGCTGGCGAAAAGCCAGTGCCTCAGAAGTTGGAAACCACAACATTGTTTTAGAAATAATCATTCTGAAGATCAATGGCTTGCAACGAGGCCGATGCTGAAGTTTACATGCCTTCCTGTGAGTCACACTGTTTGACCCCAAGTGTGGCCCCGAAGACCGTACTCTGATGATCGTCCAGATAGGAACCAGTGGCCTGCATGGGTTCATGGGTTTCGGGTCTATCAACCCATCATGTGTGGTTAAATACTAAATTTTGTTTGTTGAATTTTCCTAAATCATCGCAATTGCGTGTGAACTCCTCATTTTGCTCTGGGGTGAAGCCCAAATTGTTGGTTCAATCCCGTTTGCACGGAGAAGGTCTGGGAGGCTTTCGTGCAGAGCCAGGTCAGGGTTCAACAGGGTTCCGGGGAAGGTTCCGGAGAAGGTCCGGGAGGCTTTGGTGCAGAGCCAGATCAGATTCAACAAAATTCAGGGTTCCGGAGAAGGTTCTGGAGAAGGTCTGGGAGGCTTAGATGCAAAGCCAGGTCAGGTTCAACAGGGTTCCGGAGAAGGTCTGGGAGGCTTTGGTGCAGCCAGGTCAGGTTCAACAGGGTTCAGGGTTCCGGGGTTCCGGGGTTACGGAGAAGGTTCTGGAGAAAGACCCGGGCAGGGCGGCCATTCAACTCACCCAGCTGAGGTGTTTCCAGCGCTTGGCTTCGCAGCATGCTTCAGAAAGATTTGTAACGATAAAACGTTGCAGCGGTTGGGGATACCACCGAAGCTTATTTTTTCAGAATCTTGCATCCTTTGGACCCCAGGTTTTTTCTACAGCATTGGGCGAGCATGGGTGACCACAATTGCGGACCACTGAGGTCCATGTCCCGGGCGCCTGGAAGCTTACTGAGATGTGACACCGGTGGCCAAACATGCAGCGAGGTCCAAGTGTGTGCGAAAACGTGGGGGGCCCGGTCGGCCATTCGTGGCGGGCCAGTGGGGATAAGAATGGTCCAAGTGTGAGGTGCACCCACAGATTGGCTGGTCATTTTTGTTGAGGAAAAGTTGTCACATTTTGGAATGGGTCAATCCTGTTTGGATGGATAATGTTAGAGTGGTCGCATGCTTCGATCGTGTGTCTACGGATGAAACTTGAAGACGTGAATCAAATCTTCCATGCGAACCACCTGTGAGGTCAACCATGGAAGCCCTAGGCTATTTAATTGAGGGGATACCATTTATGAATAATATTGTGACTTGGAGGGTACCCCCACAATTAGCAAACCATGGTTTATTAATCCGGAGTTGAGATGACCCCAGAAGGAACTCACACTAATATGGGAACCCAATTGTGCCTATACTTGCGACTCAGCCACCAAGAGCCTCCATGAATTGATTTCTTCCGGTACTGTCGTCTGTATGTGGCCTGTTGGACCGATTCACTTGTTCATCAAGCAGCCCTGTCTGTTTCGCGAAGGCGAAAAAGGAGAAGAAGCTAGCAAACCAAAAGGCCAAGCGAGCCGATGTCCGCAAGGCGCGAATGGACTTCGGAACGCCCCAGCCACCTATGAACTTTCACAGTGTCAGAAAGCATCCGCAATGCAGCAGTCAGTAATTGTCTTGTGATACTTTTTGCAACGTATTCGTTTGATAGATCCATCTATCATATGAAACCCATTGTCCTTAGACCTAATTAACTGCAGCGGAAAAAGTAGTAGCAGAGGGGAATAGAATAACTCTCGAGCACCGAGTGGGACGGGCTCGCTCTGCCAGCTCCCGGACGACCACCCCGACAAGCTGGAGTGGTGCCGGAAGCAAGACGAGCGCAATCTCACGAAGCGCCGCAAACGCGCAGGGGAGCGTCCGGGACTCAGCAGAAGGAGCTCTTTGGATGCGAAACACATTATTACAACTTAGAGCCTTTGCCGATCTTCGATTCTTGGTCAAATTTCCTTCCTAGATGACACCAAAAAAAAAACTTCGTCAGCCAAATCTGCAGTCCAAATGTAATTTTGAAATGGCACGGGCGCAGCAAAGTTTCATAGACACAGAACAAGCAGTCACGGGATCTCCCTCGGAGGTAAAGGCAAGATTGACGGGCGCATCAAAGCTGGCCGTGAGAAAAAGGAGGAGGAGGAACGAATGAAGGCCATCCACGAAGAGTGCAACAGAAAAAGGGTCAATGAAATTGATTGAAATTGGATTTGATTATATGCTCCATCCGGTTCTTCGTTAGCAACTTGAATTTCTCAGGAACCCACCCAAATCAGCGTGAGCCCTGGCTCCTGAGCAATTTGCAGCCGAAAACTAGTTGCTCTGTGCCCAGTTTCGTTTCATGGCCCGCAAAGTGATGGTGCAGTATTCAGTATTCAGCGGTTGTCTTGTTATTGCATGTATTGCCCCGTGGAAGGTTTGGAGGGTTTGGTTTTGCAAGTCGTAGTTTTTGAAGGTTGAACACAGCTAGATTTCTCAGCGAACGGATGATATGTATATATACACGTATACATAGGTATATTTTTGAAATATATGTTTATGTATATATATATATCAATATTTAAAGATAATAGAGAGAGATATACATACATACACATATATATATATACATTTAAATACATACATATATATACATATATATACATACACACATATATATATACATACATATACATATATATACATATACATATATATATATACACATACATATATATATATACATATATATATATACATATGTATATATACATATATATATACATATATATATATACACATACATATATATATATATACATACATATATATATACATATAAATGTATATGCATATATATATATATATATATACGTATGGAGCCTAGGTATGTCTAGTGATGGGATTCAAACAAATTGAGGAAGGGCCAGAACCGTAGGGAGTCCAAACAAGTAGCTCACAACCACTGGAGACAAGACATGTGGATGTGATCTGTCTAGCCAACAAACACCAGACATGCAATGCATTCAAATGTCTGCAGTGGTTGAGGGATAAAGAATGGTATATATATATATTTAATTAATTAGTTAATTAATTAGTTAATTAATTAATTAATCGATTAATTAATTAATTAACTAATTAATTAATCAAATAACTAATTAATTCATTAATTAATTAATTAATTGATTAATTAATTAAATAGATAAATAAGTAAATAAATGCATAAATACATAAATAAATAACTAAATAAATACATAAATAAATAAATAAATAATTCAATCAATAACTAAATAAATCAAAAAAAAAATATAAATAAATCAAAAAAAATAAATATAAATAAATAAATAAATATATATATATATATATACACCAAATCCAAACAGGGAGCACAAACATGTCATCAACATGACCCAACGAAGCGCTCTGAGTAAATTACTGGAGCCCGAAATCTGCCGACCCCCGAGTTTGACAGGGCAACGACCATGATAACAGTATTTGCAAAAAATGTGGTCTTGTGATGCCTCGCTGAAGCATTCGGGACACCAATGTTTTGGGGGCTATGCAATGTTTTGGGAAATGCAATGTTTTCACATTTTGCCCCACTGCTGTGGACTTGTTGAGCAAAAAACTGGATGCTTCCCACTTTCGACACGGAAAAGAATCAGACCAATATTGGATGCGGCCATTTTTGAACTTCCATGGTCAGCTGCTTCACTTCTCAGATTTGCTGGTTGCATCCCCGATCATATCAGTACCTATGAAAACACTGGTGTTTTGCATTATCACAATGAGAACATACTGGTGATTCCGCTTGTCAACACAAGCACGCCACAAGTGGGTGTTGGGCATTCGGTTTTTCACTGGACGGTTTGGACACCATCATAGTTGTCAGAAATCATCGACATGATCATCAACATTCTTTCACTCTCCTCCTCTTTGTCCTCTGTGTTTTCTTTCGCTTCGTCCACTTCGTCCTCTTCATGCTCCTTCTCACTACGCGTCAGCATGATGTTGATGAAGATAACATTGATGATGGGTGATGGCGACATTGATGAAGTTGATGAAAAAATGTGATGATGATGATGATGAAGATGATGATGGTGGTGGTGGTGGTGGTGGTTTATGTTGTGTTGTGTTTGTCTGCGTGTTTTTCTGATCGCTTTGCGTCACTGAAAACATTTTCTTGTGGCATCCATGAATCCAGGCGGCTGTCGAGCACAGGCACTGCGAGACTCCACCGACGACGTTGTGCCATTCTGGTCACGTGGGTCTGTTTGGGGCTGAGTCGAGCCATGTCTGGTTGGGCATTAGAATTGGAGGGATGTAGGAAACAGATTTGGGAATTCAGCAAGCAACACCAAATTGAATACGACACATCGAGAAATAATCTTGGAAACTGGAGTCAATCTGTTTCTTCTGGACTTGTGACCGCAGTGTGCACCAGCTTCGAATACTTTCGGATGAGTTGCTTCGGAGTCAAGGCAAATACGACGGAAGCATCAGGCGGTTCAGCATTCTGCAAAGCCGCTGACGGTTGAAGGACAGCCAGTGGGATGTGTTGCCCTTGATGGATTTCAAGAGCCAGCAGAATTTTGACTCTTGAACGATTTGATTGTGGTAAATCTTCGTTGTAATTTCTGTTTCAGACTGTGCTGACATGCCCAAAACATGCTGGACGTCCAGAAATCTGGGGAAACCTGGGAAGTGTGCTACCCCAGCATGGCAGGGCCCTCGGCCCATGAGAGGAAGCATGGACCGAGCTAAAGGGAGCTCTGCATAGCGATGGAAAAAATCGCAACCGCCGGAGTTGGGATGATATTTTTGTGGGTCGAAAGGACTTAAGGGTTGAACATTCTTTTTGGAGAATTTCACCATCAATGCAGAAAAACTTATATAGAAGACTTGGGCACACCCAAGACATTGTCCATTGCTGTTGATTCTTGGGATGTCAAAACCAAAGTGCTAGGGTAAACTGACCACTTCGGTTCCTTTTTCCCAAGTGCATTCACCTTTGGGTGCGTCAACACTGTGATAGTTGCCATGGCGCTTGGTAGCACGGGAACATCTTCCAAGGAGGATCATTTGCATTCTCTATGGCTGCAAGGGGAGACATCAACACGAAGGATTCAGACCTGCTGGGTAGTTCATACCATTGACTCAAGGGACGACCCCGGTCGCACATATGCCAATCGACCTGGAGTATTTTTTACAGTCTGTAAATTCACAATGGACTCCCACAGTGGTAATGAAGAGTGAGTTCGGTTCTGGACATGTTGAGCTGACAAGGTATGACCACACTAATACTGGAAGATATAAATAGATACATCATGTACATTTTATGAAGATGTGGTGGGCTGGGGTGGGGTGGGGTGGGGCCATTAACGTTCAGTTGCACTTACACACATACTTGATGCTACGCTAGAGACATCTTTTCTTGCACATACACAGATGCTTCCTGCTACGCCAGAGGCATATTTTCTTGCACTTGCACACATACTTGAAGCTGCGCGTCCAATTCAAAGATGACATGATTGCGGCGCTGTGGCGACAAGCACATATGATTCCAAGACATGGACAGCCTCTAGCGCGGTTGTCACCGCACCCGGATGTATATGTCACATACAATAGATACAGGAAGACATGAACATATACATGAATGAACGAATAGGTGATGGATTGATACATACACGCACACGCACACACACACATGTATATATATATATATATATAATATGTAACCCAATGTATAAGCCAAGAGCAAACCATAAGTGATAATGCCACCATAAAAATTATCAACCACCAGTTGTAGCGGTGTATTTATCTGCTGGCTGCTCAAGCTACGGTCGAGCCCAAAGAGGCAGGGAAGATCCCCAGTCGCCATGGTGGTGGATGCGTCGACGTGGCTGGGCCATGACCAGGTGGCCTATATAGATCCTTTACATCTACTATTATGTGTATGTATGGAATGTAATGTAATGTAATGTAATGTAATGTAATGTAATGTAATGCAATGTATGTACGTATGCTTATATATGTATTATATATATATATATATTATATATTATATATATATATATTATATTATAATATATATAATAATATATTATAATATATATATAATATAGTATATATATAAAATATAAAATATATAATATGTATATAATATATATAATAATATATATATATAGTGTATATATAATATATAATATAATATATATATAATATATATAATATATAATATATATAATATATAATATATATAATATATATAATATATATAATATATATAATATAATACATATATATATATAATATAATATTGTATGATCCGCTATACATGTAAACACTTGTAAGCATACACATATAATACATATATGGGACCAGTGTTTTTTTTTTTTTTCCGGAGTTGGATCAGGGATGACATATATTGACATGAGCTGAGGCGATGATGTGTGTCAGTCTTACCCAGTATGAACTAGTTTATCTTCGATGGATTAAGTAATAGAAATTAAATAGATTGATATCCTAGGATATAAATTGGAAAAAGTGGAGCTCAATTTCATGCAAGTGCTGCTGGCTTTGTAAAGCGGCTGTACTTTCTTAGGCTGGCTTGGAAGGATTCTTTGCGTTGTTCCAAGATGGTATTCTACATTCTTGGGAGGGAACATGTCAGACGACCATTTTGTCATGATGTATGGACTAATGTTGTTCTTATTCTTGCGGCCAACTGGTGTGTCAATGTACAGATTGCACATTTATCCACTAATCAATCACACTACACAACGCTCGTTTATCCTGCTCAGCATTTATAGATCCTGGTTCCCTCCCACCAAGAATTGCTATGCTGCCCTGAGGTCAGAAGATGAACCAAGCACAGCAAGGTTTCCAGAGAACCAGGGCAGGTGGGGACATCATGGCGATCTTCCGTTGGAGTTTTTCTGATTTGGGTCACTCTGTCAGTTCTCTTTTTGATTTTGCGTATGCTTGTACTCAACTGTTGAACTTGTTGGTGAGAACCACCAGGGGGATCCCCCAGTAAATTTCACTTGGTGGAACCTTGTCTGTGTTTGTCAATGATGTTCATTGATGATGCCCCATTATCAAAGCATTATTTTTCCATTCTTATCCCATTATTTTTCTATTTTTATCCCATTATCAAACCATTACCCTCTGGTAAACTAACATAACTATGGAACATCACCATTTTCAATGGGTAAATCCATTATAACTGGGCCATTTTCCATAGCTACGAAAATTACCAGAGGGTATTATCACATTAATAGACCGCGACTTTTCCCAGCAACCAGCGGGACCCAGCAACTCCTTTCGCCAGGCCTCGTGCCTCACCTTCGCGGCACAAAGGGACGCCGTCCCTCGGTTAGCACAACCGATATGGGGATTATAATTTATGAACTAAAATAACTATGGAAAATGGCCCAGTTATAGTTGATTTACCCATTAAAAATGGTGATTTTCCATAGCTATGTTAGTTTACCAGAGGGTATTGATAACTCTGAATAGTTGTATCATGTTAACTTCAGGTGAATATCATTATAATAGTAATCAGGTGAATATAATAATTCATATATAGAACTGATTATATTTAATGTTGAAGTTATGAAGTTATGGGATAATGTTGACATAATTCACCTGACAATTATTGTTACATTGAAGTTTCAGATGAACCCCGTATATTATATGACCTATATTATACATTATAATATATGAAATACGCATTTTTCATTATATTGAAGTTTCAGGTGAATCCCCGAAATTGCTGATGACCTTCAGGTTTGACAGTTATGAGTTATTGGTGAATCCCCATAACTATACATAACAGTTACGGTCATAACTCTGAATAGTTTAATATCACCAGTTATGAGGCTATAAAACTTATAAAACCTCCATCATTTTATTTGTCTCAAAACCGAGTATATTATACCGCAATCCATGGTTGTTTTGATCTGAAAACTGAGGTTTCAAACCGCTTGATCAAGGGGTACCCCATATTGGTTAAACCCAAAGAGTAGGACGTCTGATAAATCGAGAGCTGGTAGAGATCATCAATGTTTGTTCACTTTTCAGGAGATTCACTGGGGGTATTAGGGCGTTTTGCTGCGAGCTCACTGCTGCTGGCAGCTCCAATGAAAATATATTGAGTTCTTGTTGACTCTATGAGTTCAATTCCTCCTAGATAGCACAAGTAGGAGTCAGCTTCTATATTCCATCATGTACATTCTCACAGATGTCCCATAAATTTATGGCTAGTACTTGTTGCTGGGAAGTAACACCTTTCCCATCCAAGTCCCCTTTACCATCCCAGTAGTGGTCATACATGGTCATGTTGCTGGCTAAATCCCATGTTTGCTGGTCAAATCACACTAATGTTGCTGCTATGCTAAAATCATCATTTTCTGAGATGGGAAAACACCAAAAAATGGTGCATCTCTTTGGCACTCACGCCGCGGCTAGCGGCGGCGCGGCTGCAGCGGTGGCCGACATCCTGGGCCACTTCTGCTACACAAAGCTCCTCCTTTCTAAAATCATCACAGCAATTTTCCTAAACATCATCATTTAGTAACAGCAGAACATGGTGATTTTCCGAAAGCCCTTCTCCTGGGGGCATTTCCAAGGCAAAGGCCACGTCATGGCGCCAGACCAAAGAGGCCTGGCGGTGAGGATCTGTCACGTTTTTTGGGCTGTCACGTTTTTTGGGATTCCTACAGTGGATGGTTGCGAAATCCTGCACCAGTCGATAGGTTGTTTAAGCCATGAAAATCATAGGGTTTCAACCATCCTTTTGGTGGTTTATCGGATTATCGGATTTCTGCCATCCACAGTAAACACAAAACAAATTAGTGGGATGATCATGGGATGTTTACCATCTACCGACTGTTACCAAGTAGTTTCTGGGATTTCACATCAAAATATGTTGAGGCTGTGCAAAGTTTGCAATGGTGTTTTTTTCATGAAAGCATGGGTGTACTTCTGGGTAGACTTCGGTGAGATAGCTTCGTGGGTATATGATGTTTTTTATACTCAACATTCTGACCGTCATCAGCTGGGAATCCACGCATACCGGCTGGCCATCTGTGGTATCAAACCATGCCATATTGAAATAACTGAAGCACTATCCATATGGATTGAAACCATCAAATCAGATATCAGATGATATCAGCCAAACACTCTATGATCTTGAAAAAGGTATCATATCACCCATCATTCTTTGCAGTCTTTGTCTGGTTTGTCTTGACTGGACGCATATCAATGAGCAACCCCCTTTTGCTGCAAGATATATCTTCATAAAAAAACCCAAGTGACGGGTATGGATTGCAACCAATCTATTTTCCAAGGACATCGAATCATTCAATCGATGCAGCTATATCTGCGTAATGGTTGTAGTCCTTTGTTTGCAGAAGCCTTGTTCTAGTAGTGGGCCCATTGGTTTTCAGAACCCATGCTGTATATAGGGAAATTTTGTGGTAGGCAGAGAACAGTTTTTTTTCCTTGCGTTGCATAGACAAAGTTCTAGGAACATGAAACAAAACAAGAAAGGACATCGAAGATGCAAAAACAACATGTCATATTCCTACTATGCAGTGCTTAGGGAGCGCTTCGGAGCGGTTCGGGCTATCCATTCCCAAAAAATGGGGAGTCAGTTGAAGCCCAAGGTCGGCCTGCAGTGAGCCAGCAGCACCTCCGCGAAGGTGAGGATGGGGGGTTTAATGAACTAAACATGAGGTCTTATCCAACTAAAACCGAAAATTTCACCAAACATGAGGATGATTTACAATATCCCCTTCTATTAGATAGCCCTCAAAGATTTGGAGTTAACAACAAAACTGATGAGTTTTAAGAAAGAAACGGTGGCTTTGAGCAAGCAAAGATGAAGCTATCAGCAATCGATATTGGATGGCTCAGATGGGATGGCTGCCGGGTTTGATGACTAGTCTCGTAGCAGACGACGCGCAGTTTGGATTGATTTCAAATAGCCGACAAGTTTGAAACGATGAGCATTCAGCATCATGAAGTGATATGGCCAACAATCATATCATATACTCTATATATGTATATATGTATATATATATACGTATATATATATATACAATACATGTACCAATAACCATTATGATAGAACACCTTAATGTTAAGGACATTTACAGACACTCCCAGTAAACACGGAACAAATGCGTTTCTCACATGGAAATGAAACATCCGGACGATTTTGCGCTAGAAACTTGACATCATGATAATGATAATTAATGGTATTAATAATGACCATCATTACCATCACCACCATCACATTGGAGACCTCGAATCAAAATCTCTCCCAAGATTCCCGGTTCAGGCAGAAATTGGAAGAGAACGAGACACGTGCTTTGAGGCCCGACGGGTGGATTGCATCCAAAGTTCAGGTGGTTTGAACCATCACGATTTGGCTGTGTTTGAAGATCGGTGGATTGACCAAAAAAAATTGTTCATTTTGAAAGAGGAACATTTTGGGGGGCTTCCCATGAAATTTTCGGACGACCCCAATACCATCGATTTTTTGGGAAACCTAATGACAGTACTCACCCGCTGGTAGAGCTGCTTGATGCACTCATTTCAACTCTAAGTTGGTTCCCGGAGATGGACTAGTTTTTGGATCCTACCCCCCTGCGATTTTGGATGCCTAGTGAATCTACCCCTACCCCATAGGTTGCTGAAATCTCCATTTTTTGGGCACGTACGACGTATGACCAGAACTGTTGGCACTGGAACCCGCATATTTTGGGTGCGTTAAATGTCCATTAAAGCCTGAAAACTTGGGCCCCTTCACTCAGATTTTGGGTCGGTGAAGTCCTTTCTTGCTGGTCAACTTCCTCCCATGACTCCGAATTGCCGGAGGAACATATTTTCGCATAAGCCTGTGAGCGAGGCAGGGTCGGGTCCACTGGAAGGCCCTCTTTCAAGGTGGAACGAAGAATTTCAAGAGCAAGAATAGGGATGCCATGTCCATTGGCCATTTGGATATATATATATATACACACAAATTTCAATATATATATATATATATGTATGTATATATGTGTATTATCTCTCTCCCTCTCTCTCTCTCTATATATATACATATATATATGTGCACACATACACAAGATTATCAGTGACTCAGATTCTCTAGGTTTCAAATGTTTCCCAAAATCGATAAGTTGTAAAAATCGTAAAACCGTTGCAGCTGCAATGAAAGATTTCTTGGTTACATGAACAACTACGGTTCTATACCCCCAGTGCCCAACAATGGCTATTTATTGCTTGTTGCCATGGGACATCCCTCTTCTTGGTGGCCGCTTGTGGCAGGCCCGATATTTCGACGAGGTGGCCAACTATACGCGCGAGTGCAAAGAACAACTGGTGGGGTGACTCATCCGGTCTAGCAAAGCTGGAGCCAACAGAAATGGGGGCTGAAGCATTACCCGCTGGTAAACATACAAAAAACTATGGAAAATCACAATTTTTAATGGGAGAATCCACTATTTCTATGGCCATTTTCAATAGCTTTTTGTTTGCCAGAGGGTAAACTTTGGGGACTCATCAAAACTACTCAAGGTTGATCCAACCGGTAGGCAAATGATTGACCTGATTTGGCCAATTTCCCTGGTATCTGGCAAGCCTTGGACGCAGCAAAAGTTGGAAAATATGAACCAATATACTGTATTTGATTGATGGGGCCTTGAATTCATTGAGATTGCAATGATGAAATGACGAGCCCTTGCTAGATATGAATGGACATACGTTGTGACCACACACATACCACAGGGGGTTTGCCCTATACCCAAGAGTTGCAAAGGGTTAATTACACGCCAATCGACCTCTCCTGTGTGGCCAGAAGTGAGCAAAAGTGAGGCCCCCAGGAAACCAAGTTGGTCTACAAGAAGGTTAACTACGGTTTTTGTTAGATAGATCTATAGTTTATAAGCTTTATAAACAAACTTATAACTGGGGAGCACCACCTCGTACATTCAAACCCATCAGCTTGACCACGGCGGACGCTTCACGAATACTTGGATGTTCTGTGAGCTTTGGAATCGATTGCAACCCGATGAAGCCTGACATACATTTTTAGAATTACACCTCACTTCGTCACCTCCATTGGGCTCCGGCAATCAGTTCCGTTTGATCAACAAAAGGCAAAACACTAAATCACATCGCTGTTTTTCGATAGCTTTTGTGACTTTTTGCGCCTTAGATTCCGGTATCTTTTTGACCCAACGTTCTCACCCGTCGAAGCCCGAGATTTCTTGACCCAGGCGCAGATGGATTCGTTGCTCCTGGGGACTTCCGCCTATGCCATCGCGGATCCTTCCAAGCCGGTCGGCAACACCAGTGGCCCGGCGAAGTGCCTGGGGTTTGGCTGGGGTCTGGCTGGGGTCTGGGGGTCCGGGACCGAAAGATCAGGGGGGAGGATGAACAAATGGGGAAGTTTGGTGTTTTTCCAACTAAGTATGTTATGCTTAGAGGAAGTCGCAAAAAAACACTGGGTTTTAAGGATGTTGGCGAGGCATCATTCGATGACTACTTGCTCAGTGGTTCCCAGATCTTCTGGGAGAAGGTCTTAACCAATGAATTGGACCCCTAACTTGGCAATGTCAACAGCATGATGCGCTTGCAAGCCGCCTCACACGAGGTGTTAGATTGGGATTTCCTGTATCTGATCTATTATTATATTACTGCAATCCATCAGTGGTGTAGAAATTGGCCAGCATCGATTTGCAAACAGCCACAATGCGTATGACTTCTAGCATATCCAGTTGCATTTTTCGTTGAAGCCCTTCGACAGGTAAGGACCACAAACTAGCTATTTTACTGCAAGACATGAACAAAAGTACCATCGCAGGAATGGAAACGGTTGACAACTGCTTTCTGCAACACCAGTTGACATGGAATCTCATTGTACATCCCCGAGAAAACATTCCAGTCCTTGACGTAGGGGTCCCCGACTTTTGTATGATACTCTGACATAGTCAAAATTGCTTGTTCTATGCATGTCACTATACTGAATGTACGGAATATATATATAGTATATATATATATGCATAGCACAAGCACACACACAAAAAGAGCACACATAAATGCACATTGACCGCACTTCGGAAGCTTTCTGGGCTCCGAAAAAAAGCCTTCCGATCGGGTTCCACCATGGAATGCCGCAATGAAAAAAAAGATCCTCTCTGGATCTCTGGATCTGCCAAGGTGACACCGTCATCGACGATTTCTTGTGTGGATCCTAGTTGTGATCTGGGGACGGGTCAAAACCCTGGTACCCCTGGTGAACCCCAAAATAGCTGGGATTTATGGATGTTCATCCCACTAAAAATGTATCTATAGGTATTGACCATACCCATCTATGAAATCTTAGATGAGGAGGCTTCTTAAACCAGGGATTAAAGCCAAATCATCCAGTTTTTTGAAGATCTGATTTTGGCATTTTTTTAGCCACGGGTAAAACGGGATCCGTAATAAAGGAAACAGCCACAATGAAGCTGTAGACTTCGGCCCTGACCCGCCCATGATTATTCGGACCATGGCCAATGGAGATGACATGTGATCCGATATATCAAAATGCCCACAGATATATATGTTATTGATATAGATAGGTCCATTTGATCCATTATGATGCCCATGATAGACCCTGTAGATATTTTTTGGGCCCCCAAAATATGCCAAAATGCGATGAAAAAATGTGTTCCCAGCATCTCGGTTGCAAGGTACCAACTGGAGAATGCGGAGTCTGCTCAGGAGTTGCCCTGTGCTGGTGAACATCTACCCTCTGGTAAACTAAGATAGCTATGGAAAATCACCATTTTTAATGGGTAAATCAACTATAAATGGCCATTTCCAATAGCTACGTTAAATTACCAGAGGGTATTTTTCTTTTTGCCCAAAATTTCCTTGGAGGATTTCGGTATATCCAGCATGAGGAACGTTTGTTGAAAAAAAAGAACTACCAACTTGGAGGGGTTGAAGTGCAGTGTCAGGTGGCCACCTGCCCATGTTATCCATGTATGGTATACATGTTTTGGCCCTGGAAAGCACACATCGCTGAGCAGGAGCATACCAGTCGGATGCCATCCAGGATCGCTGGGGTTTTTGCCAACCACAGGCTATGTCGACCGTAACTTGGAAACAAACATTGGGCTTTAGCAAACTGTAACCACCAAGAAATGTTTCGCATGCACAAATTGGGATGTGATCATCAAGAATTTGAATAATTTGGGTTTAACCAACAGAACTGTGGATTCCAGCATCAAAGATGGGATCAGGCCAGCCTCGGCCCCGGTGCCACATTTGGCAGCGCCACGGGCGCGGCCGGTGGGCGTCAGAAGCCGGGAAGCTCAGTTTCCGCCAGGTTCGGAAACGGTATTTGCAACGAATCAGTACAGTTATGGCCCTTTACCAGTTATAAGTTCAATATTAGGGGGTGGGAATGCAAGTAACGAAGGTAGCAGACGAACATAGTTGTTCCCCACCTTGAGCTTGAGTGGATCAGGATTCAAGACGTAACGGACCACAGATGGATTGACCAGTCGTTGTGGTACCTCGTCCCCATTTTTGAGTCTCAACTCCATTTTTACTTGTGCTGCTTATAGGATTTTTTTTCAGAGACATCTCCAATTCTTGATGGGTCTTTATTATATGATATCCTATCTTTTCTTAGATATCTACATTTTCACCTCCATTGAATGGGAGATACTTAATTCACAGTTCATTCAAACATGATACGACACACACACAGAATCACATATATATATATAAATTACATGTTGTTAGTTGTTAGCTAACATACATACATACATACATACATACATACATACATACATACATACATATATACATACATACATACATACATACATACATACATACATACATACATACATACATACATTTACATACATACATATATAATCATATATATATATACACATACATGTATATACACATGTATATACACATACATGTATATACACATACATGTATATACACATGTATATACACATACATGCATATACACATACATGTATATACACATACATACATAGATACATAGATACATATATATATATACAAGTATACACATAGATATAGATATAGATACAGATCACATTTGAATTTAGAGACATTCATGCATATTAGCTATTCGAGAAGGATATCTACAGACATCTTCCGCCAAGGCGCCGATCGCTTGGCAGAGCAGGTGGAAGACCTGAAGTCCAAGGTGGGCGAAATCGAAAATCCGGGGGAAGCGGTGGGACAAAACAACCGGAAAGTCTCAGGTCAAAAGATGTGAAAAAGCTGTGAAACTACTTCTGGAACCATTTTTTTGGAACTGTTTTTTTGGAACCATTTTTTTTTGAACCATTTTGTGGAACTGTTTTTTTTTTGCATGAGAATATAGAGAAAATTGTGAGGGGTGGGAAGGTTCTGATGGGCTGATTGTGGTTGATTTTTTGCCACAGATGTTCTTTGAGAGTTGTTGTAGGACCTCGTTTTCTTATTTTTTTGCAAGGTAACACAGATTTCATGCTTATGCAAGACCCGTTCCCTTTTTCGAGTTTCTTTTCACTAACACCTGGGAGTTTTTGCCAGTAAGAAAATGCTGACTTGAAGGGGTTTTAGCAGCAACATGAGAACTTACCATGACTTAAACTAGGTAACTAGGTTAACCAATCAACATGGGGGCCTCATGGAGCTTTAAGTTAAACAACCAAGTAGCAAGTATAAGGTGTGCAACAGAGAGTGTAACTTCTATGTTGTTTGAACCTCCCACGATCAACATCGCTGTGGGTGTTTCACAACCCATTTTCTCTCAGAAAACCATCCAGAAATGCGGCATTTTCCCATTGCCATATTAGACAAGCTGCAAATTGGGCTAGTGGACCCTACTTGGACCGTCATGCTGCCTGTTTATTGCCAGTTGGCCGCCTCATTTCGGGAGAACCGGAAACTGAAGGTGTGTTTTTTTCGCTGGGTGGGCATGGACTTTGTGGATTGGAAGTTGGTAAGTCCTCAAACTTGGGGTTCTCACAAGTCTAAGTGGGTGAGAAATGGAGTGCAGATAAACATGCCATTCAGAAAGTGGGAACATCATTAGCTTGGATTGAAGGCTGGAAAGGCAATGCCAATTAGGTTCCTACATTTAGCGTGGCACACGAGTTCCTGTCAAAAGTCAGTAATGAGATACAATATGATACAATTCTGTTTTGGTGAATTGAAGTGGTAGATACAACGGAGCCAATCCTCCTTAGGACTTAGGATGTTTGCAAACACCGGTTACTGTTATGGCCAGTTATGGATCTATCACTAGCTTCGCTACAGGAAGACTTGGAGATGAAGGACCAGAAGATCAGGAAGCTCCTGGATGATGTGGCAGAGACCTCGGGACAACATCAAAGCTGTGATGACCTTGTCACAACTTGTGGACCCCAAGGGCCCCAAAGCGCGCCATTTTTCGGGGGACCCGTGTGGATGAAGCATGAACAATCAACAGACATGGCAATAAAAATGCATCAACAATCAGGGATGGGATAGCGTCAGATCTGTCTATTCGCAATTGATGTGGCAAACCCCAAACAGATTTTTCTTACAGCAAGAGTGAATTAATAGTGAATGCATCTCTTCGATATCAAAAGAACATGGAGTGGCTCCACTGAGGAAAGGGTCAAAAAGGCACCGGCTCTTCGGGGTTGGGTCTGCATCCGAGGGATTTCCCATGATTTCCCCCAACCGGAGGCCCAAAAAAGGCCAGGCTTAGATTACGGTTAGATGGTTGATAGGTTAAGATATTTCTGTAGCCCCTTGGATGAAAACAGATCCCACTGGGATGACATGATCGCGGCAATTGCAACCAATGAGGGGTTGGATCGCAACAGAAACTGGCATTGTGTAGAGGAAACTTGAGAAACATGACTGACCCTGGTGCCAGTGGTTGTGAATCATGTGACGATCCCATGTCGTGACTTGTGTGGGACGGTGCGATTTGTACCTACTAACTGGTGCAATATGTTCCGCAAAAGTTTGGAGGTTATCCTTACCATGGTATCTTTTGAATGCATTCAAACATCGACGTTGTAAACCAAGATGGTGACTTGACTGCCGAACTCCATCCAGATATCCAGCCCAGACTTTAAGCATGATGCATGTAGAACTGCCTGGCGGTTTCAATTTGTTCCCCGACAGGCCCGGCAGATCCTGAACATGGGATGATTATTCACAATGACGGATCCATTTTTTCAGGTGCTTCAATCACCTACAGCATTATTGACTGTCAATTTGCCCTGTGTGATTGATTCTATATTCCCATTTTCCCATGGATATCCGGATCATACCCTTCGTATTGAAACCAGGAGCCACTTCGCATTTGACACCTATCATATAGGGAAACGTCATAGAAAGATATACAAAGGATTATTGGATTGTCCGGAAATCAATTCATTTGGAAAATGATGAGACTTGGCCATCACATTTTGGGGTTCTGTGGAGGACCCCAACGCCATGCATCCAACGATTTCGCGCTTGCGGAAGCACCTGGGCCTGGGGTGGTTGGCCGATGTCGCGGGGTGAGCCTGGAAGGTACTGCACCTGGAAGGTTTGCTGAAGACCTAAGATATCAATAGAAACTAACAGTTCAAATTACCCAGAGGTTGGGTTCGGGGTTTAAACATGCACCAATTACTCGAAGCAACCATAGTAAGTGGGATACATCTTGAGGTATCATCCAAGTAGGAGCTGTTTCAAAATGCCAGTTACAGCTCCAAGTTTGGTGGGCAACTGTTCAGGTAGTCCTCGCCAATCAAACATAGCTGGGAAATCTTCCATAAACAGGCATTCAAATGGGAAAATCATCTCCAAATATGGGATTTTCCATTGCAATCTTTAATTCCCGGAGGGTTACTGTTGCATTTTTTTCTTGTGAGGTTAGATTGCCAGAGAGTAACATCCCAAATTTTGTGGTTGGCTATCTTCCCAATGGTGGGAACAAATGGGAACAGAACATGTTTGTTGCTTATACCCCAGTTTCGTTTGGTTCAGTCCAAAATTTTTGGGCCACCCCGTTGGTCGCGTTGCCAACAATACATCACACTTTGGTGCATGATTGTTGCTAACCGCCCCAGTACTTGCCACTTCTTTCATGTTACTTCCTTACTGCTGGTACTTTTTTACCCATGTTTATCAACATTTGATTGCAGTGCCCCAAAAGTAGATGGAAGTACATATATAGCTCTTTGTTTTCTGCAAAGGGATTCTCGTCACTATCCCTTTTGGGAATCATTGCAATTGTGATCTTCCCTTGGTTTTTTGTCCCAATTCGACCCATTCTATCCTAGTAAAATGCTTCGTTTCCCGGCTATTCATGGCTCAACTCATGCCGAATCCCCATCCTGGTACAAAAAACCTCAAACAACCACAACTTTGATCAATTTTGCCACTGAAGTCATGGTTGACTTGCCGGTTAAGTCATGGCTTTTGCTGGTTTTTGTCATGTTTTTCAACAGGTTCAACCGTCCAATTTCAACGACGTTTTGGCCTCATGTCAGCGACGTTTCGGCTACGGACTCCTCACCAAGGTTGGGTCTCAATACCCCGAACCTGGCGGAGTTGGGGGATCGCTGGGCAGGGCGGGGGAGCTGAGAAATGCGAGACGCCAACTGTCGTGGTGTGGATCCTTAGCTCATCTTGTAAATAGTTAATTACTATAGTTATATAAACTTAAACGTCCTATATTATCTATATATATCTATATTTCATATAGTTATAATCTTCAAAGGGGGATTACTGATTACTATCAGTTTTATATAGTTACATATGAACATTTATGAACTATACATCCCCTATTAATTCCCCTAGAAATAGGATAGATAATGAGCTCATGATGGGATAATAATGCTAAGTTCATCATGGATAGTTATTACCCTCCGGTGTCATCAAACGTGGCTGGCTGGGACATCCTCGAACAAAATGGAGGTTTATACTAGTAGCTGAGAAAATCATCGAACTTATTGATGGATTTTCCAGCATGCCACGTTTGATTACCTGGGGGTAAGCCAACTATTATGGGGATATTATGGGGATGCATAATCAGCTTCTTTGTTTTTAGACATTGGTTTGTCTGAAAATGGAGTATCTAATATCTGAGTTGGTATGTGGTGATTGGCCCCATATATCACATCTTATACATATATATATATATATACACATGTATATAGCTGGGGTACATCCTATTACACACTGGATGCAAGTGGGATGCACATACTACTGAGCAAGTGGTTCTATAGCTGCTTATCAATGGGGCAAGTAGGGTTAGTCCAGTCATTGGGGATATGGGCTACTCAGTAAGTAGGATGACCCTCCAGGTCGCACAAGGGGTTCCCTCTCAAGATTACTCTACTCTTGGATATGATCATGTTGGACTCCATCTGAAATCAAGGGGTTGTGCTTAACGATACTTTGATTGTAGTTTTTCCCACTTGAAGCAAAACTTCCTTTCTGGATCTTTCTGGTAATTTCCCCCGTTGAAAACCAAGAGTCATAGACACAATGACCACTGCCACTGCACAGACACAGGATATGTGCCTGTGCTGTCCACTATGAATAGATCCAAAGCAATATTCAATATAAAATCAAGTATAGTTTTATTGGGTTCATGTTAATGGGTCTTAGTTTCATTTCCACATTCTATCAGAGGCGACGCTATTTACCTAAGTGTCATTAGTGTCATTGTTGCTTATACCTAGTGTTTGTTTTCTCCCCATGCATATATATATACACGCATACAACATACATAGTATCATATGTGTATATAGATCATATATATATATATATAAAGTAATACATACCTATAGGTTTGTTTATGTGAACGGCATGCATGTTATAAATTAGTACCAATGTATATAGGTCTTCCTTAAGTGCATGCCCCATTTCATACATCCACCTATACATCCATCCATCCATCCATCCATCCATCCATCCATCCATCCATCCATCCATCCATCCATATATATATATTGTATTACATTATATTATATTACATTACATTATATTATATTATACTATATTATGTTGTATTATATTGTATTGTATTGTATTGTAATATATATTTTATTCTACGTTATATCATATTCTTTACTATATTATATATTATATATTATATATTATATATTATATATTATATATTATATATTATATATTATATATTATATATTGCTGATTGGTGGTTTCATTTTTTTTTTATTTTTCATAATATATGGGATAATCCTTCCCAACTGACTAATATTTTTCAAGATGGTTAAAACCACCAACCAGATTGTATATTGTACATTGTATATATTATATTATATTATATTATATTATATACATATACATATACATATACATATATATATATATATTATATTGTATTATAATGTATTATATTGTATTATATTGTATTATATTCTGTTATATTGTGTTATATTGCATTACATTGTGTCATATCGTATTATACTGTTTTATATTATATTATATTATAATATGTTCTGTTATGTTATGTTATATTATGTTATATATAGAGATACAGAACATTTTTGTACACATGTATGTACACATGTATGTACATATACACATGTATGTACATATACGTATGTACATACACACACACACATGAAGAGGTCCTTTACTAATCCCGAGGTACGTTTTCGGTCGGACTTCCATGGCAATGGAGGCCATGTTGGTTTGCTGAGAGCCAGGGCCATCTTGACATTGTAGGATTTGTAGTCCAAGCTGGTGCAGACAAAGGTCAAACAACAGGCGATGGTCGATGGTACAAATCATGCATTTTGGGTTTGCTGGAGTTGTTGTTGTGATGTTTTTCTTTGCTGGGGTCCCTCAACTGGGTAGACCTTGTTTGGGAAATTTTGAGTAAGTTTTTTTTCGTTAGCAATTTGCTTCTTCTTATATATATAATATACATACATATATAATATAATACTACAGTAATAAACATATAATATAATAATAATATAATAATAATATAATAATATAATAATAATATAATAATAATGATATAATAATAATACTGTAATGATAATAATAATAGTAATAATAATAATGATAATGATAATAATAACAATAATAATAATAATACTAATCATAATAATAATTAATAATAATAATATATATATACACACATGGTGGTTGAGCTAAAAGAAGGTCCTTGTAGATGATGGTTTGTAATTAATGCCCATTGTAAAGACACATGGTCATAAGACATTTCGATTGAGCAAAACTGGGCGTTTCACTTCAAGTCATACGGGAAAAAACCCATGCAAACGTCCAGTGTAGCTCCTTTCTCCGCAATGATGTTTCGAACAACAGTCATCAGGGTATTTTGAGGCTCATAGCCAGACTTCCAATCCTCACCGTGGTTGGCCTGCCCATGATGCAGGTTTGTCTGAAAATAGTCATAGGGTACCGTACCCCATTTCCTTCCATGGTTAATCACCACTTTCTCCATTGAAACAGCTACAAACAGGGCTGTAAATCTCCCATTTTTTGTCACACCCATCTACCTATCTCACATTGTTTAGTTACATATTCATCATATTCAATTGTTTTGCAAGTATACTGATAATAACAAGATATTTCCCCACTGATCATATGGAGGTTTCCTTTCTAATGGGGCGCTGGATGGTTCATTGGAAAAAATCCTACAAGAAAATCATCTACCCATTGGCATCTCATCCCCACTGCCCTGCCTGTGCCAGGTCGGTAGTTTCTCCTTGCGCAACGTTTTCGCCACGCACTGCGTCGGTGGTGGGGGCGCAAAGCGCGAGACGATGCTGGGGAGATGACGTTCCGAGCGTGACTCACGAGTGGAGTCATCCCTTCCCCCTGGGATTTATGGTGATTTCATGGTGACTTTATGGTGATTTTATGGTGATTTCATGGTGATTTGGTTGGATTTTATTGTAGTTTATTGGAGGATATAAAGGGAATAGAATGCGATCTGCAACTAGTAACCAATAATATGATCTGGGTGTGTCTGAAAATGGGGTACACCGGGTACATTGCAATGTGAATAGAGATGATGATCTCTATTCGACTGGGGTGCACCCAATTTTCAGACAAAGGTCCAAGAAGAGGGGCCAGAAGCAGATACTTCTCCTTGGGCTTTGCCTCCCCGCAAAGGTGATTATGAAGATCTGGTTGAGGATGATGATGATGGTGATGGTGATGGTGATGATGATGATGATGATGATGATGATATAGATGTATCGCCTTTTGGAAGCTCATTGGAATCCAGCAAAGAACCCAGTGCCATGATCATGGCAACCTTTTCCATGCGTACAGTTTTCGACTTAGAAACAACCATGGAAGAATACCGATTCTCTCGGTGTCCATCAAAGTTCTCTCGGTGAGCCAGTTGTCAAAGTGCGTTTTGAGGTGTCTTGAACGAAGACGCCTTCAAGTCAGTGGTCCGGCAGCGCCTGGGCCGGGTGAAATTTGGGGATGGGAAGAATGGATATTTCATCAACAATATGGGGGTAGACAATGAGCTACGGCACTAGCGCTATAAAGGGAGATATAACATATATCTATATATCCAACTTAATGTGGTATGTGTCTTTCATTGAACATGGGGAACTCGCAAGTTTTTGAGGGAAAATGATGACTAACCAATGGATGCAATTGGGTGCGCCACATCATTGTTTTTTTTCCACATCCTTATGGGCAAATCCAACATGTGGAGCCAACGATCATTGTAGGAACTATTGATCCTAATCTTGGATCCCCCTTGATTGAAGCCCTATAAAATGGATCAACACGTGTACTGTATGAAATGGATGTCCCAGGGTCATTTCATAAAGGGCCCACTTTGGGAGACTGAGCAAAAAAACCTTTAAATTTGGTGCCATGTTGGACCATCCATTTCATAAAGGGGGGTCAATCCATTAATATAAAACTGCATTTTTCCTTGGATTCATTAGGCACAAAATCCCCGCTTCCATAATATAAATGTTAATGGAATATGGCTACCATAATATAAAAGTTGGAAGGTTGGATGGAGAAACACTAAAAATTTGGTCAGCGTTGATGTGTCCAGGATATAGCCTTCCATTTTATAAGACATTGACAGTGTCCATGGGTCCAACAGGAGCCTGTCATTGTGATCTATTTCATAAAAATTGGAAGGCTGGATGGAAAAGAGTTGCAATTTCCGTAGCAATTCCATTTTATAGAAGGAAGGACTTCACATGTACCTATATATGTTGTTTATAAAATGGATGTTTCAATTGTGATATCATGTCGTAACATAAACCGTAATTTTGCCTTAAAATATTTTAAGATATCTTACAATGCCCCCATCAAGATGCAACCCATTCCATAACATATATATATATAAATCATTTTTTCTTTGTTTTAACATTTTTTTTTTTTTTAAACCTTATTTCCATAACATAGTGTGGGAACACATTCTTTTTGCATATCCGGCCTGCTAGGCAATACACTACGTAGTGATATTCCATAATATATAAGCCCAGAAAAGGATCCATTCTATAAAAAATATACCCGCACCCAACCATTACATAAACCAGATTTCTATGGAATGGTCGGGTCAAGGTACCTACCCATCAATCAAGGGGGATAATATTGGGAGTCTTTTCATACTCAAAGCACAATTAAGCATCCCAGTTGTAAGTTGTAAGTGTGGTTTCCCTCCCATCACTGCAGCGTTTTGCCCCCCCCTTTAACCATCAAGCATCCAATAGTTGTCATCAAATAAATGGGGGAAACCACTGGTTTTACCTGTATCTCAAATTTGTGAAACACCACAATTGGATGGCGCAAGATTCCAATTGCCAACATTGATGATTCACATTCGAACTACCAAATTGCCAATGTATATGAAATTGATACGCATCAAACTATATATCCGTTGAATTGGCTGGTTAACATTACATGATATATATATATGCATATATATATATGTACTACTACTACTACTAATAATAGTAATAACTACTAATAATAACTACTAGTACTCCTGCTGCTACTAGTACTACTAGTACTACTAGTACTACTAGTACTACTAGTACTTCTAGTACTACTAGTACTACTAGTGCTACTACTGCTACTACTACTGCTACTACTACTACTGCTACTGCTACTGCTACTGCTACTGCTACTGCTACTGCTACTGCTACTGCTACTACTACTACTACTACTAACAATGCTACTAATAATGATAATATGCATATATAAACAATAGACAGCCTGCTTTTTGAGGTTTGAGCCAGCCATCAAGAGTGACCAACTGACCCGTCTCTGGTTCTTCGCGGACCTCGATGGCTCGGGACGCATCGATCTCTTCGAGTTCATGCGCATGCTGGGCCACTGGGATCTGTGCTGACAGGGGAGCCGATAGCAGCCGGGATTTCACCCCAAAATGGGGAGTGATATGGCTGAGTGAAATACAGCAAGTATGAGAATGGATTGGGTTTTGCTGGGAAAATGGACCATTCACACTTACTGACTTGCTGGTTTTCGCATGAAATCGGAGTTTTTGTGTAGATGTTCCCTTAAATGAATCCAGTGACAGTAAAGCTGAGCTAGTTGGTGTTTTTTGCCTAGCATAACAATGGTGATTTAATGTGGCACCGTTTCATGATGATTGAGTTGGAGAAACATGCACAAGTAAGCAAGAAAAAACAGGGAATTTAAGGGATATTGTCCCAGCAGTATCGTCAGTATCATCCTATCCTCTGATCATGTTACATCAATAAAAACACCTCCATGAAGAGTAAGCGAAGACTAACGACAGAGGTTTGGGGGCTACTTGGATTTGGTGAACTGCTGGGTTTATGGTAGGTATATCCACCACATTGTGGGATTTGGCACCTGAGACAAGGACTCCTTGTTGTGAAAAATGGTAGACATCGTCACTGTTTTGCGTATAAAAAATTGGGGGCTGGATACCCATTTTGCAAACAATTTGATTCATTTATTTGTTACCCTCTGGTAATTTAACATAGCTATGGAAAATCACCATTTTTAATGGGAAAATCCACTATTAATGGTCATCTACCCTATTTTTGATGCATTTCTCCACGCTTTGTTGCTGAATTTCCAAAGAATGATTGGGTCAACGGGTGGAAAACTCTGAGGATCAAGAATTTCAGCCATGCCATTGGCACAAGGACTTGATCCATAGCCATAGGGGCCCCTTTAAGCCACCAACAAGATCAACCAAGGGTATAGATCTTTGGGTCACAAAGGGTTCCCCCGAAAAACGAGAGTTTTTGACGTTTCTCCGTAGATCTGAAAAATGATCACATGACGAATTGCCGGGTTTCCCAGCTTTTGGGGTTGCACTTGTGGGTCAACCAACCCATGAATGGATGGTTTTCAAAGGTGAAGTTCAATGTAGCAACATTTTCGATTTCAGGAGTATACAATCAAACTATTTTTTTCTTTTTGCAGTGCTTTCAAGGTTAGCCATGTATAGTACAATGTATAGCGAGTAACAAATGATTGAATCTTCTTAAATCACTATTTTTGCTGCTTGAATCCGTTTAAATCACATTTTTTTTTCCCATTGACGAGCTGATGGAACAAGTAGCAAATGAGTTCAGAGGGTCCTCACCAGCTCGTCTGCCTTGTGGCTCAAGATGCTGCTCCTGCGAGTGGAACGCCCATTTCGTGTTTATTCCAATGTTTCAAAATGTTTCAAGTAAACGTATCGTTCCCCAGTGGTTCTGGAGAAACCCTGCTACTACCTGCACACTCCAAGGTGGGGGACTTGAAAAGATTGGCCCAAAGATCTCTTGGACAGGGTTTCCTGAAACTTGTCACTGCGGAGGGGCGTGTCCTCTCAAATCCCGAGGACTCTTTGGAAGTTGCGGTGGAAGACGGAGGGTATCTAACTGCAGTTGCTCAACAGGTTCAAGTAGCTGCAACTCTTGGAGCATTTGCTTTGTGGTGCTGCGGAGGCAACCAGGTGGTTACTTGGGGCAATGCAGATGAAGGTGGTGACTGTGCTGCAGTTCAAGATCAGCTCAGGAATGTGCTTGAAATCCAAGGCACACATTGGGCATTTGCCGCAATCTTGGCCGATGGATCCGTCGTTACCTGGGGGGATCCCAAGTATGGTGGTGACTGCTCCTCTGTTCAAAGTCAGCTCAGGAATGTACAACAAATTCAGGCCACAGATTGCGCGTTTGCTGCGATCCTAGCTGACGGATCGGTAGTTACCTGGGGCCGTCTAGACAATGGTGGTAACAGTTCCGCGGTTCAAGGTCAGCTCAGGAACGTGAAGCAAATTCAGGCTGCAGAATGCGCATTTGCGGCGATCTTGGCCGATGCATCTGTCGTTTCCTGGGGCGATCCAGACTGGGGTGCTGACTGCTCCGCAGTTCAAGATAAGCTTCGGAATGTGCAGCAAATTCAGGCCACAACTTGTGCATTTGCTGCGATCTTGGCCGATGGATCAGTCGTTGCCTGGGGTGATCCTGAGCGTGGTGGTGACTGCTCCGCAGTTCAGGGTCAGCTCCGGAATGTGCAGCAAATTCAGGCCACAACCTGCGCATTTGCCGCGATCTTGGCTGATGGATCAGTCGTTGCCTGGGGTGATCCTGAGTGTGGTGGTGACTGCTCTGCAGTTCAGTTGCAGAATGTACAGCAAATTCAGGCCACTGATGCTGCGTTTGCCGCGATTTTGGGTGATGGATCGGTCGTTACCTGGGGAGATCCCAAGTGTGGTGGTGACTGCGCCGCAGTTCAAGGTCAGCTCCGGAATGTGCAGCAAATTCAGGCCAGCAGCAGTGCATTTGCGGCAATCTTGTGCGGTGGATCTGTTGTTACCTGGGGCGATGCGGCCTGGGGCGGTGACTGCTCCATAGTTGAAGATCAGCTGAGGAATGTACAGCAAATTCAGGCTGCAGGTAGCGCATTTGCCGCGATCTTGGCTGATGGATCAGTCGTTTCCTGGGGAGATCCCAAGTGTGGTGGTGACTGCTCAGCAGTTCAAAATCAGCTCAGAAACGTGCGGCACATTCAGGCCACCAGATGTGGTGCATTTGCTGCGATCTTGGCTGATGGATCACTGGTTACTTGGGGTGCTCAAGCTCATGGTGGTGACTGCCGGGCGGTTCAAGATCAGTTGCTGTATTTATAGATCTTGCAAGCGCAATGAATCCACAATTTCTCCAGGCTTTTAAAGCCTCTGTGAATTTTAAACTGGCCGCCGTTGTCAACTTCTAGGTAATTTCCATTCCGATTTGGACCCATGATCCAAATGATCCAAGTGGCATCATGTTTCAACCGCTGACGGAACGATCAATGACCTGCCGGAAACAAATCTGCGTGCACATCTCGGATTTTCCATGGATATGTTTCTATGTGGGATCCTGAACTCCCAACCACAACGGGAGGCTATGTGCAAAACATGTATATAGCATCCAAAAGAGATAGACCATAGACCATTGAATCCTACTAAATTAATCTAAAATTTGACAATTTCCGGTAAACTAGACTTAGATGACCTTTTTGAGGGTTACTTCATGAATATATCAATGGGAATAGCTCCGTGATCGAGGTCTCAACTCCAACGGCGAGATCGGTGACGAATACTACGAGGTCGCAGGGATGCCTGGGCGACCCGACCCGAAGCCTTGGAGCCCAAGCCTGGTTGCTTGATCATACTACTATATGTGGGTGTCCATGGACATGAGATACCCCAATAGCTGGTTGGTTTATTTCATGGAACATCCAAAAATAAAATGGATGAGAACTGGGGGTACCCCTATTTTAGGAAACCTCCATATAAGCAAAATGAATGGGGGGTTGTCACAATCCACTGGAATCAAACAATGGTTAAAGGCCGATTTTTTGGTAAACCATGAGACAGATAGTCAGAAACTATCAGGAAATATCACTTAAGTGTGGTATGTTTTTTTTTCCCGAGAGCGTCTGAGCGCAGGGTTCTTCCAATAGTGGGGGTCTGTAAAATATCTTCTCCTCTTCACATCTTCTCATCCTCACATCTTCCCATCTTCACATCCTCACATCTTCACATCTTCTCATCTTCACATCTTCACATCTTCACATCCTCACATCTTCACATCTTCTCATCCTCACATCTTCCCATCTTCACATCCTCACATCTTCACATCTTCTCATCTTCACATCTTCACATCTTCACATCCTCTCATCTTCACATCTTCTCATCTTCACATCTTCACATCTTCACATCTTCTCATCCTCAGATCTTCTCATCTGCTCATCTTCACATCTTCTCATCTTCACATCTTCTCATCTGCTCATCTTCACATCTTCTCATCTTCACATCTTCTCATCTTCACATCTTCTCATCCTCACATCTTCTCCTCTTGCCCTCTTGCCCTCTTGCCCTCTCCTTCTTTTCTATTTCTCTCTTGAAGGCGGGAGCAGGGGCAGTGCCAACGAGACGGCACGAAACGCAACCCTTTCGCACGAAATGAGGTTCGATCGCCAAAAAATGAGGTAAAATTGCGATTTGCAAGTCGTCCGGCGCAACCCTTTCGCACGAAATAAGGTTCGATCGTCAAAAACTGAGGTAAAATTGCGATTTCAACTTGTCCGGCGCAACCCTTTCGCACGAAACGAGGTTCGATCGAAAACTGAGGTAAAATTGCGATTTCAACTTGTCCGGCGCAACCCTTTCGCACGAAATGTGGTTCGATCGAAAACTGAGGTAAAATTGTGATTTGCAAGTCGTCCGGCGCAACCCTTTCCCACGAAACGAGGTTCGATCGCCAAAAACTGAGGTAAAATTGCGATTTGCAAGTCGTCCGGCGCAACCCTTTCGCACGAAACGATGTTCGATCGCCAAAAACTGAGGTAAAATTGCGATTTGCAAGTCGTCCGGCGCAACCCTTTCGCACGAAATGAGGTTCGATCGCCAAAAACTGAGGTGAAATTGCAATTTCTCTTGTCCAATCGCGACCCTTTCACATGAAATGAGGTTCGGGCCAAAAACTGAGGTAAAATTGCGATTTCCTGTGTGTAAAAGCGTCTGTGTGTAAAAGCGTCTGTGTGTAAAAGTGTTTCTGTGTAAAAGTGTTTGTGTGTAAAAGCCTCTGTGTGTAAAAGCGTCTGTGTGTAAAAGCGTCTGTGTGTAAAAGCGTCTGTGTGTAAAAGCGTCTGTGTGTAAAAGCGTCTGTGTGTAAAAGCTTCTGTGTGTAAAAGCGTCTGCCTGTAAAAGCTTCTCTGTGTAAAAGCTCCTGTGTGTAAAAGGGTCTGCGTGTAAAAGTCTCTGTGTGTACAAGCTTCTGTGTGTAAAAGCGTCTGTGTGTAAAAGCGTCTGTGTGTAAAAGCGTCTGTGTGTGAAAGCTTCTGTCTGTAAAAGCTTCTGTGGGTAAAAGCTTTTGTGTGTAAAAGCGTCTGTGTGTAAAACTGTCTGTGTGTAAAAGCGCCTGTGTGTAAAAGTGTCTGTGTGTAAAAGTGCCTGTGTGTAAAAGCGTCTGTGTGTAAAAGTGTCTGTGTGTAAAAGCGTCTATGTGTAAAAGCTTCTGTGTGTAAAAGCTTTTGTGTGTAAAAGCGTCTGTGTGTAAAAGCTTCTGTGTGTAAAAGTGTTTGCGATGCAAACTCTTGTCTTGTACTTGTGCTATATTGTCTTGATACTCCTCTTCTCGTCTGCCTATAACACATCTTTAAAATATTGTTTTGTAATATGGTGTCTCCATACTAACAAGAGAAGACCCTGCTCCTCTACGCTCTCGGGCCATCCGTCGTCTAGTTTCTCATTTCTAAGGTTTGACAAACCGTCAAAATTGTGAATCAGAGTTTAACCAACTATATGGAGTGCCTATACCAGCAATCAAGGGGAATAAAAATGGGAGATCTGGCTTCATCTAGGTGAAGTATGAGGAGTTTACTGGCCGATATCACCATAGACACTGGGGGAGACTCCCTTAAATCATCTGAATTACTTCAGGTTGTGGATTATTGAAAGGCTTAAGCCTGACAGCCAGCCACTGGCCAGGTGAGCCTTCCAGGGGAAAGGTCGAGTCACAGGTTTTGTTTTGTCCCAATATTCACATCCATACAGCACTATTTTTTGCCCATTTGTTGAGATGGCCATCTTTCTTTTCGAAAAAACACATCCCAGAAGAATGGACGACCTCTGAGTTGGCGATGCACCTCTACCGCAAGTTCCATGCGCGTGGCGGAGTGCGGCGCGTCTATGCCACCGCAGACAAGAACTGGGACCGCCAGGGCTGGGTTCGAGGGATGGTCCAGTGGGCAGATTCCCCAAGTGAACCAAGTGGTTGGTCACTGGGATGGTTGATTATGGTATAAGGGGTACCACATAAATAGGGGTACCGGCATACCCAATAATGCCAGATTGTATGATGATATATGATGATCAATGGTCATTTGAATCATTTGAAGAGGACAAGTATGGAAAAATGATGATGATAGATGGTAGTTGATGGTCATTTTTCCATTGAGTTTGGATGTTTCACAATGTTTCACACCCGTTTTCATACCCGTTTTCATACCCAAGGTCTAAGGCTCGGCCTTGATCCATGGTATGATGACATGAATGTAAATCTTCCTAACACGAGCAGTTCTGGGATACATGGTTTGCTTAAAGACTCTGTTGCTGTTGCTGTTCGTCAGTTCGTCCTTTTTGTGCGATGAAGGGACGCATTTTCACATCTTAAAAAGAGAGTCCACCTAGGAGAGCTGAGGGCCTCTGGAAAGTGCCTCTTTCGTTTCTGCATGGGTCAAAATTGGGTACAAATGGACCCACCAATGTATGGTCGGTTCGAGGATTTTGGCCCCAATTTCGGGGGTCCAATGATTTTGGCCCATGCCCCATGTATGTTTTTCAACTCTGATGATTCATCGGACCCAGCTGGTTAGTGGTTTCAACCCTCTGGAAAACCGTAAATCATTGGGGATCATCATGGCAAATGGAGGGCCCTAAAGCCCCAGGTGGGGCACCAGGATGTCACAAGGCCAGTTGACCCTAGGTTCTGCTAACTGGTGATCATTTTGTGCATCATTGCAGCCCATGGTGCGAATCATGAGGGTGGATATGTCCAGCTTGACACAGTGGTGCTTTTTTTGTGCATGGGTCCAAATGGGGGTAACCCCTAAAAACGAACAGCTATGAAAGTTGTTCTTTTCCGCCAAACGTGTCTATTTCAGGAGAAGGAATGCGGGTGGAATACTGTGTACTTGGCAAATTCTCAGCTTTAAGACACACATAACCAAATATCCAGTAGCTGCCACTGGGAATCCACACATTGACGGTGAACTCCCCATTTGGGCTGGTTTTCTGTGGTGATTTGCAGCTTCCAGATGTTCCTGACTTCCCAATCCCATCCCAACAAACCTCTTTATGGGACGTGAATTTTTTCAGAGATCCACTTCAACTGCAACCTATTTCTGAGGGTTTTGTGTGAAAACACGTGATCTTTTTTTGGGCTGAAAAACACAACTAGACTATGCTATACTATGCTAAGCCCAATGCCATCGCCGTCATCCAGGACCAGCATTTGGATTTACAGGAGTTTTCCAGGTTCATCAAGACCTTTCTGAAGGCCGCTGGTGGGTGGATCTCCGTTTGTCACGATGGTTTGGGCACCATGGGGACATTTGATACGCTAGGTGGGATTCCACATGATTCCACCCCAAAAAACAGCAAAAAGGACCTGTGGAAGAGTAAGCGGTCATTTCTATCATAGCACTTTTCAGGGCCAGATCTGGTCGGGCGGTTTCAATGTGTCCCGGCAATTGGTGAAATTTTGTTGGGCACTGGTCCTACGCATACTATCCCATACTCAAATAATATGTGTTGTTTTCCATCGTTCTTGGGATGATGATTGAACTTTACACTAATGTTGGAAACCCAATGCCATCAACAACTACCATTTGGGACATAGCACCCATGTATAGTGATGACTTGGTGATGGTTTATGGCATTGGGTGAATCCCACATTGATTATATGTCCACGGGTTGTTTGATCACTAGAATCCCACGATTAATATCCTATACAATACTCCCATTATTACATGTTCCATAATAACATGATAATCCTATTATAATCCTATTATAACCCCATAATCCCATTCTCACATGTTCCCTGGGCCCTTTTTTTCTCAACCACCCAACCATTTGTTTTTGAGGACGTGGAGTTCACCAAACAGGAGACGCAGCAGGCGATCACTGGGGACACATACGCGCCTTTGCAAAGATAATGTAAAACATCATATATATATATAGGTATATATATATATACATACTAATATACATACATACATACATACATACATACATACATACATACATACATACATACATACATACATACATACATACATACATACATACATACATACATACATACATACATACATACATACATACATACATACATACATACCAACATACATACATACATACATACATACAACATACATACATACATACATACATACACATACATACATATACTACATACAATACATACATACATACATACATACTACATACATACATACTGCATACATACATACATACATACATACATACATACATACATACATACATACATACATACATACATACATACATACATACATACATACATACATACATACATACATACATACATACATACATACATACATACATACATACATACACATACATACATACATACATACATACATACATACACATACATACATACATACATACACATACATACCTACCTACCTACCTACCTACCTACGTACGTACGTACGTACGTACGTACGTACATACATACACACATATATATATATATTTATTTATATGTGAGCTCAGGTATGCATGTATGATCATATATGTAGATTATGTTTAGATACCATATTCGGTGAGTCCCAAAGAAGAGAAAACCTAGTCCCCGTCAAAGTCACTGAGGGAGTGCCTCTGTTTGGCCCCGTCTCCGAAAGTCAATGAGATGCACTTCATCACTCCTCTGGGAAAGATGAAGAGTGGGTTTCACACATTTTCCCGGGCAAAACGATTTCAAGATGTTGAAATTGACTTTCAGGTGAGTTGAGCATGTTGAGCGATAGGTTCTGGTTCTGTGCAGAAAGTCGCGTTGTCAGGTGTTTCACCGGATCAACACCTCTGGTTCTGGCTTCATGAGCGTGCAAGAGCCAGGGCCCCAGAAAAAAACCACAGTTCAAAATTGAAAACACAGGATCTACTGACTGATCATTTTGAAGATAAAACCATAAAGTTGTGGGGTAAACAATTTCATATTTATTCTCATTCCTTGTGTTCCTTTCACATTCCATCTAATTACTTGCTTCTTTGTCAATGCGTGTTCTTTCTGTCCACATCTTTGGCTTCTGGCAAGAAAACGGGAAGGTGAATCTCTATTCTGCTTTTACTGGAGCTGGGCATGCCTAGTCCTAGTGATGTGGAGATTCCGCAGCCATCTTTGTAGCAGACGATATTCCGCTAGTGGGATGATCCAAGTTATGAAGTTGGCAGATGGGTCATGGTTTTGCCAACTATCCTATTTATAGAAGAGAGAAACCAACAATGGGGAAGGATTCAAGCCACCATGCAATTGACTGGTTGCAAGCCATCATATCGCCTTTTTGCTTGTTAGATACCAATTTTGTGTGCTTAGATTCTCAGCTTCGGATGATTAGACCTCAAGTTCAGGGATGACTGCGGATGACATCTCCAGCTGTTTACTGGTCAAACTACACTGCTCCCTTTCCCCTTTCAGATTATGCACACCCCAAACGAAACCCTGGTGGAATGCATACTCCCGATTTAGGTGTGTATCTGTTCATCCTGTCCTGGGGTCCCTTTAGGGGGATATCTACGGGCTTTACCCCTGATTTTTCCGGTAAACACTCCAAAAAAAGCTTTCGTGTAGATTTTCCAACCAGTCTAAGCCAGTCTTGGTTTAACATGGTTTAACTACTATTAAAACTTCCAACCCAAAAGTGCTACCCTCCGGTAAACTAACATAACCATGGAAAATCCACTCATTTTTTATGGGTGAATCCACTATTACTATGGCCATTTTCAATAGCTTTTTGTTAGTTTACCAGAGGGTAAACCACATTAAACCACATTAAACCACATTAAACCACATTAAACCACATTAAACCACCATTAAACCACATTAAACCACATTAAACACCACCATTTCTGACCATTGAAGCACCATTTTTGCCTGGCCGGGCCTGGCCAAGCGCAGATTTTTTTCAGGTTGGAGGCGGCCTTGGAGGTGGCTGGGGCCAGGTGCTACGTCTCCGAAGCCTGGGTCAAGGCACGGATGACATATATACAGAAAGTTACATAACTATATATTGTTAATAATAATATATCAATATATGTATCAATTATATATCAATTATATATATATACATCAATATATATGTATATATTAATATATGACTATATTATCATTATATATAAATTATATGTATATAATACATATTATTATGTAAAACTATATAATCAAGGATATCTGTTTTAATAGACGTATATCCATTGAAATATCCATTGAAATATCCATGTATATTCATTGGATTATCTATCTATATCTATATGTGTATATCTAAAAATGTAGATCACATAGATCAAATCTTTATGATGCCAGGAGACCTTCCAGCAATTCGCTGTTGCGGTGCAGGCCGGATCCGTCCTGACAGGATGGGATGGATGGCAGCATAGGATAAGCATAGAAAAGATGTGGAAAACCCATGGTTTTTGTAGGAACATGAGCTACTTCAACTACATATTTCTGTATGTTAACAAGGTAATCGATAGGGAAAATACCGGAACATGATGATGAACATATTTCTGTATGAGATTTGTTGGGATACCCAATGTTTAGAGTTTCTTGAAGAAACCGGGGGATTCCAGTGAGTTTAAGCCACGAGACTGATGAAAGATGCAGAATTCGTGCATGAAATTGGACAGATTGGGGGGAGAGTCCCGCCATCAATTCTGAATATCAACCAACAAACATAGGGAATATTCCACGAACAACATGGGGGGCATATCTCACCTACCAAAGGTCATGGCCTAGATCACAACTGAGTTGGGTGAAGTGTGAAATTGCAAGGACCATCTGTTTTTGTGAGGGCCAGCACTTGGAATTTTGTGAAATACCATCATTCGATGGTTTAGTTACCCTGCAAGTCCGTAACGGTGCAACCAGAGGTGTGTGGTTCTGTGTGAGAATCGGGTACCACAAGAATCACATGGTTTAGACATCATTGTTTTCCATGAAAATTGCCAAATTGGGATGGCTCAAAACCTCAAAAACACCGGTGAAAATCCCGGTTTCCAGCTATGGATTCCTCATCCCCAGTTTCCATGGGATCATCCAATCAGACCCACTTAGGACGCGGGCTTGAGCATTAAGCAGCTGATCCCTGGCGGTGCAGTGTCCGAAAAGGCGGCTGATAGGGTATGGCTCAGAGGGATATTTCACTGGAAATATCGGGGAGACTGCATGACCCTACATATATATATATATATATATATGAGCTACAGCCAAAATTTGGGTTAATGGAGAGTAGTATTCGAGCGGTCTCTATTTTTTGGAAATTGAGCTGGGGCTTGGAAAACGATAATACACTCTTCAAAAACGATAGCATTTACTTGTATGCCAAAACCTGAAAAACGATAATACATTCTTCAAAAAGTGATGACTTGGACCTATACACCAAATATTGACCGTGGCCCATATATATGTACATAATTCATAATATGTGTGTATATATATATAGTATATATATAGTGTATATATATATATAGTATATATATATAGTCTATAGTATATATATAGTATATATATACATTATGTATATAAAACCCTGTTTGCAGCTGCAAAGATCACAAAGTAAATGGTCGTGGAATGGTGATAAACCTGGGAGTGTTTTTTTGTTGCCGGTAAGTGCAGCTTTCGCCCTGAAGAGAAACATCCATTTGCCATGTGTTGCACGCGTTAACCCCATGTTCTTTGGTTTTGTTCATTTCAATTTCTTGTCAGTTTTGATTGTTGCAGAGTCTGGCTTTCAGTCGCATGGGCACAATAAAGGCAGTGCCAAGATCTCACTCCCAAACATAACCAATCTACCTGCAAGTGGAATGGATGCAACATGATGTATGTATCCAGGACAGCACAGATTATCCACATGTATACACTGATCCCGTCTCATTTGAATTATATAGGAATATCATAGCTTGTAGATGCTTTACCACTGTAGGCAACTTGTACAGGAAAACTCAGCAAATCTGCACCTCTTAGTCAGGGGATACCATGCGATACCATGCAAAGCCTTTAAGTCTTTTCGTTGGTTCGTGTCGTGTCTCCTTTGTTCTTGAAATTCATCCAACCCACTTATTTGGCTAATCATGTCCATATGGATATAAGTTGGCTAACACCAACCATCTACCATTGTTAATATGTTGGCTAACTTCTCCATCTCTGAAATCACCAGAGTTGCTGCAAATTCCCCAGGAGTTCCGAGACCTCGTGCTGCGTTTCCTGCCGCAGCTGCGCTCCTCGCAGATGGAGCGAATCCCCAATGTTCGAGTTGCAAAGCTGATAGCAATCCTCCAAAAATGGATAGATAACCGGAATAAAATCCAATCCTAAAATGGTGCTAAAGTCACTTTTCCGTCTTTCTTTGGGGGTTAGCCTACACTCCAAACCAGAGTTTTAGATGGGTATCTAAGTGGGATTATTGGGACAATTTTTGCCATTTGCCCAGAGTAAATGAAAGCGATCAAGTTCTTTGGAGTCAAGAAAGCAATGAAGGTTCTGGGGTTCATAAGTGAGATTCGTCGGTTTGAGAAGCAGCCGATTTGGGTGTTTATTCGTCCGTTTGAATTGACACTCTTGGTCCAAAACCCTCAAACACATATAAGGAAGGATTACGCGTGGGATTTCTCGGAATGATATGCGGTTGTCTGAAAATAGGTATCCCAAAAATCACATGGTTTTGGGGGATGAGAAGGTCATTTTCTCCATTGAAATGACCAAAAATAGGTGAGAACTCCTGCATTCTGGGACCCATTTCACCCTTGGTGGTTGGTATCCCCACAGAGTGGCTTTTTTTTTTTGCAAAATCTACAGTTGCTTGGACAAACCCAAGCAATAGGTCTCAAGAGCCGAATTGGTCTATCATGGTCTATCTATTTTCATTGTTGACGGCTCATGACTCCCTATGAATGCCGGTAGAATCTTCATTTTCATTGCTTTAACTTTAATATCCCATCAACTCCCCATTATGGTTGGTTAAATCCCCCGTTCATGTTCCCACTAACATTGATATCTCCGTTATATTGCGGGTAAAATGATCCCATTTGCTCAATACCCGGCCCGGTTATGTTGATTGAATATCCCATGTATTGCTGGCTGGATATCTAGTAAAACTCCCCCCCCCCAAAAAAATGTAATTCCTCACTTTCTCCCCAACAGCGTTGGCCTAGGGGTCCCAGCCCAGATAAAGGTTCGGGTTCCGGATTGTTCTGGGCGGTTCCGGAGGTTCCGGTGCAATGATTCTGGAGGTTTCGGTGTGGGTTCCGGGATGGTTTTTGGTGCACATTGGAGATTCCGGCCTGGTGGTTCCGGTGTAGGTTCTGGGATGGTGTTCGCTGCCTGCTTTCGCAGGAGAGGCTCTGGAAGTTCCTTCAACAGACCTGTATGGAGGACCCGAGCCAAATGAGGCACCCGGGAAGCAGGGATCGAATGGGGATTCAGCGAAACAACAACCCCTAAGCCCTAAGAAGGCTCATTAGGCATCTATTACTGGGGAGACCTTTGGCGGGGTTGGCTATCAGTTTACCTCTGGTCATTTGTTACATAACTATTTTCATCTAGATGGGCCATCTAAACTTTAATAGCAAACTCTTGAATTACCTGAGGGCAAGCATTAAACAAACATAGGATTTGACGCACAAGTGGGGATTTGATAATCACCATTTAGGACATGTTCTGGTGGACATTTGGCCGGTTTTGGACGCATAGCAGTTGCAAAGGCCTGATCTTTGGATGCAATGTAGAAGAAATGTCTCTGGATTTTTCTGTGAAAAGTTCAGCACAGGCAATAATCTTCCATAGAATTTCTGTTGCTGAAATTCCTGTTGTTGCTATAAACAGTAACTACAGTAGTTTGGTGCAGAGTGAATCCAGTTTGACCATGAAATGGTGAATTCACTCCTGAATCATCGATCCAATTTTGGTTTGAGCTATTAACCATTGCTTGGATTCGCTAGTGACAACCATTCAATAGTGAAATGGATTAAGAATTAAATACCTGGGGCCAGGCCTGCAGGGAGTGACCGCCTCTCTTCCGAGACCGTGATGTCAGCTGCTGGGACGAGATGTGAATCTTTGGAAGCGTACGGTTGTACCGCGGATGGTTGCGAAATCCTGCACCAGTTGAGGTAACTAGTATACTAACTATCCACCAACTGGTGCGGGATTTCGAAACCATCCACAGTAGAGTGATGATTCTCTAAACAAATGGATACAAATGGACTGGAACTGGGAAACTGCCATAAACTTTGGGATTGGGCTTCCGGGTTCATCTTGTGGTGCTCAGCCGGAAATCTCGAGTTTTGACCGTGTTGACTCGTTTTGACCCATTGCGACTCATTTGAATCTACTGTGCCAATTTGCAGAATATAACCCGAAGCAATCTTGAATGATTTGGATAGACAAGTAGACAATTTCAATTTCCTATACCCTATGGATTTCATGGTCGGAGAATCCCACCAGTCATGTCGATTAATTTGGATGGGGCCCTGAAGTGGGGAAACCGGGGAAACCAGTAGCTTTGGCGTATCTATCATATTACTGTATCTCGCCATCAATTGGAGTTGGGTGGCTGAAGTCAAACTCTTTGGTGAACGCTCCCATTTCCCAAGAGCCACAGGGCTTCCTCGAAGTTTAACTATATAGCTATACAAGATCCAGCAACCATTTCTGGCAAGAGTCTTGAGTTTGTTCTGGTAACACAGACATACACAGACCAACACACTTCCTTGGAGGATCATCCCAATTAACTGGTTACTAAGTTGGGTTAGCCAGGGATAATCCAGTTGAGGCCATTTTTGGACCGACCTTAACGAGCAGCCCAAACGAAACCACCTCTTTAGGTCACTGGGAACCGGGGGTTGGCCATCGAATGGGACCATTGAATGGCATCTCACGAAATGGGTAGAACGGTAGAACAAAATAGACTTATTATGATCTGCTTGGGTTTAATGTTACAAAATGAATGGTTTGGATAATCTCTGGGCACCTGGAAAGGGGAAGACCGGCACAAGTTGGGGATCGGCATATAGGAACTCTCAACTATGAACATAGTACAGTATAAATCACCATACATGGGTGGTAAAAATCATGAAACTATGGGTGGTTTATGACATTGCTTTACCAACATTACTGTTTTTTTTCCCCATCTCATAGGTATTTCCACATAGATGAAGAACTGGGGAGTTTTGACTATCCCCTATGCAGGAAACTGTTTTCGTCAAAGGCACGGCATGTTCAACCATTCTGTTTGCACAAGCACTGGGAATCAGGTGAATCGTAAAGATCTGCCAAAGCTGTGCGATTTAGGTACAGCAACCCCCCTTAGGTACCGTAGATGTTCGGCCAGATTTTCAGAACCATTCCCGTATATGGGTCAATACCTACGAGATCTACCCGTAGTCAGCAATGTTTTGGTGCAAAAACAAAATAACGCCAGGGGTGAATTGACCCATACCTAGATATGAATCAGCATCAGAGGGAAACACCAACCAACCAACGATTGGTCTTCATTTGTAGAACCATCAATACATGGCCTAGTAGCTTGAATACCGGGACTTATAATTTGCCCAGAGCATGTTTTTGATGGTCAAAATGGGTTTCAGGAATTCATCGAATCTAGATTCTGCACTTCAATTCATTGTGTCATAGAATTGGATGATGGGAACATTTACAGGAAAACCCTATATTTGATGGTAAAAACCCATGGGTTTCCTGTAAATTTTCCCTTAAACCAATCCAATGAGATAAAGCCTTAAACTGTGATATGGGTAGTTAATCACCACTAAAGATCCCATCCCCGGAGCCAGGCGGCCCAGGATCTGCACCCAATTATGGAGCGGGAGGCCGCGAAATAGGGGGATTGCCATGGAAGGGTGCGCCATGGCTGATGACACCACAGGGTAAGGCCCAAAAACAGAGGCAGCCCACCTGCCAGGTGAGGGTCTCTAGATTTTATCAGAGTTGCTTGTCCAGATCTCAGTGGGCACTGCCGGACCTAACCCGCGAGCTCCAGATCTCAGTGCCAGCAGACAAGGCCATACCTGACTGGTACCTCAAGGACCTTGTCGATCGAGCATCAACGAAAGGGAAAGCACAACAACCAGTTCTTCTCGGCTTGATCTACAAGGGACATCAAGAGCACTTGAGATTGAGCGCAGGAGGAAGCGACTCGGCTCAGTTGAAGGCTGCTGTCAAGAGAGTGGTCACTACATCGGAAAAGCACACAATCATTCGGCATCAGTGTCACATGGGACAGCAAGATTCCGATCGTCCCTAAATTCGGTCTACAGCCGGTTCATGCACATCGCCAACATGCAACCCAAATTTTGTATCGGGCCTGCCAGCAAACACGTTTTGGACCGTGAATACTCACGAGCGAGAAAGTTTTACAAGTGGAGACCGACAAGCTTGTCCGAGAACGACAACTTCTTTGCCTGGACACCAATCCCGTTGTTTGTGAGACGTGGAGATGGCCCTCATACAGGGGTGGCAACCTCGCCCGATCCACGGAAGGGTCTTTTGCGATAGCCAGCTATGAACACCAACTCGCAATTTGGCTTGGCATCACTTCGAAGGAAAGCAAAACATCGATTCACCCCGCAGGTGGTCAAAGACATACTTTGCTCAGAACGATTCCAGAGTCCTCTTGGTCTTTGGAAAATCATCCCCGACTTCGGGTCAAACACAAAGTCTCGCTTCGAGACTCCCAAGATGCTTCGGTCTTCCGATGGAGGCCTTACACTGTGCTATATGCTCAGACGTCTTGGAGCCAATATCTTGGGGCGTTATAGATGCATCCATCCAATGGTGGAAGGGAAAACCAGCACCGAGAGCAATTGCTCTCCGGGCCCCATGGTGCAAGCTCCAGATCTCAGTGGGCACTGCCGGACCTCAACCGCGAGCTGATCTCAGTGGGCACCGCCGGACCTCAACCCTTCTAGCGCCAGATGTCAGTGGGCACTGCCGGACCTCAACCGCAGTGTCCATGTCAGAGAGAATGGCAGATAGAATGTCAGAATAGATGCCAGATAGAATGCCAGAAGGAACGCCAGAATAGATGCCAGATAGAATGTCAAATAGGATGTCAGCGTATATGCCAGAAAGAATGTCAGATAGAATGTCAGAATATATATGCCATAAATACTTCCAGATTGTCAGAAACTATGTAAGAATAGTGTGTAAGGGTGGGGATCACTCAAAGTAACGCAATGTTTTTCCCCTGCTTTGGCATTTAGGATTGGGATTTATAGAAGCAGATGGAAGCACATGCCTCCTTCAAAAGGGTGCCGGGCCAGATCTGCACAGGTCTTTTTTGAGTTTCAAAATCCTTTGACCGAGGATTTGATTCCTTTTCTTGTCCTTTTTAAGGGATGCACATCTTCAAGGTCATTCCCAAGATATGGCAATAGTACCAGTGACAGTCGTGAATTCATGTAGGAATATCATCCAGAAGTGGAGTAACTGTCTCTTTGCAAACCTTTTGAGTATGAATCTTGGAGTACACGAACAGTGAATTTTTTTCCGGCCAGGAAGTTGCGGTAGGAACCATAACATGCTGACATTGCATGACAGACCATGTTTTATACTTTATGCCTGGGTTTATTGCACAGTGGATGATGATTTTTCTGAATTCAGAACAAAATTTTGGTTGTGGATGGGGCGTTTGCCACTCAAGATTCTTTGAACTGGTTTGTTTTAGACATCCTTGATGATATGACCATCCCAATGAACGGGCTATTGCCAGGAGTCGGCCGTGAGGCGTTTTGGGGGGGATTGGACAAAGGTTGGCATTGCTTGGGAATACAACATACCCAGCCAGGAAGAGAACATGTTTGCTGGTTACATCTCAGATTCGCCATGGCAATCTCAGCCAAAGATAAAATTTTGGCTAAATATTCAACATTTGCCATGGCCATTTTGGCATCATCTCCTGTTGTAGCTTTTCCATTCTCCATCTTATGTCGATTTCCGAAGGGATTTTCTGCCAGCGCATCTTTGGGTTTCCTATGAGGGGATCCCAGTTTCGATTTCTTCACTGAAAAGTTGATGGAACCATCCCCAAAACCATGTCAGGTCCTGGAACAGTTGGTGCAGCAACTGGTGCGAAGAGTGGGCGAGGCGAGTCTTGCGTCTTTTGACCTTCTCGGACCAAAATTTGGCATGATTTTCAACTCACACCTTAAAATTCTGAACTTCTTGATGCTCATTTGTTGTGGGTTTCCCTCTAACTTGAAACCACTTTGACCTCTGACCCCAAGTTCATCATCCGCGCAGGCTTCGCCCGAGATGTGCTTTGATGCTTTGAACCCCTTCGTCACCGCGGAGCATTTCAATCAACTGCTAACATCCAGGCGATGGGCCTTAGGGTCAGTTGGGTCGGTTCCCCCAAAAAACCAGGGATGGGTGAGATGGAGAATTGGCCACAAGACGGGATCACTCTATCCATCCCATTTTTGCTGATTCTTGTTGCTCCAGTGCGCCAACTGTTGTTTCATTACATGTTCAACTCGAAGAAACTAGTGCAAATCCCCAGATGGGTTTGTTCAAATCTGAATTCTTAATCATTCTAAATCATCATAATTATTGATTCATACAGACATATTATATAATTGCCATTCATTTTATCTATTCTATCACCATGAAAGGTTGTTGAGAAGATTCCAAGATCAGGCTTGGGCTTCACTACGACGCGGTAAAGGCGAAACAGATCTTCAAACTGCTGCTTGGGCTGATGACAAAAGGGGGTGTTGAAGGATGTTATGTGGGACAACAAATCCTCTTGATGGATCATCAATCCACTTGTAACCATCTAAGAATTTATCATATTCTTCTTTAAGATTGACTGTAGTCCAGTTGTGAGAACAGTCGATAGGGTGATAATCTCATCTAGCAATCGGGTTACACTGTTCTTGTCGGTAGAGCGGTGGATTCATAAAGGGGTAACGCCCTGTGAACGAGCGATGGATCTATGATAGGAAATAAGAATCCCCAATAAAAGTATTATTGTACAACATTGTACAACCATGTTTGATCAGACCGGAGGGCAACTATGTCCCAACCTCATCACCCTGGCATATGAACCCCACCATATTCAATATGGTATACTGTAATTGATAGCTTTTGATCCATTCCCATTTTGGGTCAATAGTCAATATGAGCAGCTCTGTTGCAACATGGCCGTGCTAAGATTTGATTGATATTCATTGCACAGATGATGTTACGAAATTATCGGATTGCACTGAGATTGAAGACCTGTGGGAATCATGCCAAGGTTTCTACAGTACACCATCAATTTCCGGACTTTCCTGTAAGGTTTGCCCCAAACCAGGCAAACCTATCTGGAAGCACGACTCTTATAATAATCTTAAACAAATCATTGACAAGGTACCCTGGGGTTAACCAACATAGACATGGAAAACCAATAGTTTCCCAGGAAATAGTTTCCCAGGAAACTCTATAAATGGTGGATTGTCCACATGTATGTTAATTTACTGTAGTATATATCAAGAAGTTATTATGGGTTCCCGTTTTTTTTTTCTCTGAGGTAACGCACAAACCCATAAGAAGTCAGGATCGTAAGGCAGGGTCATAAGTTTAGAAGAGTCTTACCTGGTCTTGCACCAGCTATGCATGGCTGGTTTCATTCATATCTTTAATTTCAACCAGAAATGGAACGACTATATAATAATATCCCCAGTGACTTTGGGATTTTCAGGGGTGGCTCAACCACCAACCACCAGGTTGTGCCCCCCCAGTTATAAGTTCACTCGCCCACTAACTGTAGTCATTTCATCACCAATTTACCCAACAGTTCATGTAGTTATGCGTCAGCTTAGTTAACTAAATCCCATGAACTATCAACAAATCCCCGTTAAATCTAAATAAATCCCTATGAAATCTCAACAAATCCTCATGAAACCAGCAATTCTCCTGAAAGTCAGGGTCATACCTTCCAGCTAGTCCTTGCGAAGCTGGTGAAGCTTCTCTGAGGATCGATTCAGACCGTGATGGTAAGATCACGCGCATAGAGTTGGAGCCTCAAATTGGGTCAACAACCAAATAGGATTCAACAGGTGGATTAACGCTAGATTATACATGATAATAACTGATACTCATTGGGGCTTTCTTAAGTCATTGGGGATCCCCAAGTCATCATGGTTGTTTCAATAGTAAGTCATGGTCTTTTTGGAATTTTGGGATGATTTGGGGGTACACCCACTTTGGAAACCTCTGTGTTTTGGGTCATCAATTGGTTGCAACCCTTGGAGAATCACTAAACGGATGGGTTAGCATTCTTGGGATGTGTCAAAACCTATGACATAGCATATGTGGGATGAACACATAAATCCAAAGCTATTTTCAGCTGAACGGAAGAGTACCAGGGTTTTGACTCTTAGCCATTTATTTGGTGAATCTATGGACACCATGAACATTGGTGACTTCAACCTCTCTTTTTGTTTGGGGTGCCATTTTTTGATTCAGAATCTGTAGTTGGAAACTGGGCTCCTTAAGATACATTCCAGGTACACTGTGGCCCAATTTCTTTTCCAACCATTCCTCCCAGAAATGGAGAGTAGCCAAGGGTAACAAGTCAACTGACATGTGCAAAACACAAGGGTCTTCCTGCACCAAGCCCAGCATGCTGGCGCTCAAGCTGATTCTGGCTTGGAGCGTGCAAGTCAAGTTGGAGAGTAAAGATGATTAAAGCCATAGTGAATCATGAGCAAATGACGTGTGAAGCCACATCGCGCAAGTTTCCAAGAGCCCCAAGCTGTCATGTCCCCCCATGATATCCTGTCTCATTGCTGAAGACTTCTTCACCACCAATCTGAAAACTATGACATGCTCATAACATCTCACAACCATCACATTCCATTGAGAATTACCTCCCAAAACCTTAGGCTTCCAGGCTTCCATCAGGCGTTGCCGTAAGCGTTGCTACAGTAGCCAAAAAGGCCAAAAAAGACGGTGGGCCGCATGAAAGAGATCCCGTTTCAGACGCTTTCTTCAGCAATTGGCAACACTTCGACTTTTTGTTCATCCCAAAATCAGGGCTGTGTAAGAAGTGCTTTTGGTGCTGACGTCCTCATTTCTGGACTTGTAGATTCAGTCCTAAAAGTCTTCACGTTTTTTTCACTTGGCGAATCCTAGAATTCACCCTTAATTAACTTTTTTTGCTGAAGATATTAAATTAACCACCTAAGTCTCGGTCACCCATAGAATTGTGTTGCCCCCTTGTGCGCTTCTTCATGAAAATCACATGCTTGACAAACATGCACTTTGAAGTGTGAGAAAAGTGTGAACACAAGTGCAACCTAAGACCTAAGAATGAGTGACCCTCCAATTCTCCAGGAAAATCCCCAGTCATCCGTGAAAACTACCAGATTTTTGGTGCTGAACTTACCCTTGTGATGGCCACGACTGGGTTTACCTTGGATATATCGAACATTATCGAAGTATATAATAGGTTACACAACCAAGGTGCATCAGAGGCAGAAGGGGGGTCAATTTGTCATCTCACCTCTTTGTTCCAGTTTCACAAGCAAAGTGTGGGGTGGCCAGAGAACAACCAGTGAACTGGGTGAAACGATATGTTTGTTCACAAACAGAACTGGTGAGTAAAAAAAAATGCTGGTGAAAATCCATGAAAAAATCCTGGCAGCCCAGTGAATCAGCATTTTTTTGGTTGGTTACGACCACATGAAAACTCCCAATTGAATCGGATGAAATCGGGTTATCCCACCATGAAATCACCAGTTTTTCATGGTTCAATATCCCCATTGTTCATGGTTAAGCTTCATTAAACCAGGATATGAACCTCCATATGAACCTCCATGAAGCTCCATATTTGATGGTCAAATCCTCCAGATTTTTCCTGAAATCCCCAGATTTCAGGAACCGCGGCGAGATGAAGGAACTGCCCTGCGCCGCCTGTGGCCTGGGGGCCGTCTTCCTGTGCTCCTTGGGCGACAAAGTGGGAGTTCAAACCTCGAGGCTTCATGAACTCTGCAAAAACCGAAGATTGGAAGTTTAAGTGGAAAACCATGGTCAACACTATGTTTTTGAAAGCAAACATGGGATTTCAAGGAGCAAGAGTGGGACTTGAAGCCCACGAAACATGTGGATTTTGATGCAATTTCAAGTTTGGCTGGTTGAGATTTGGTGCCTAGAAATGGAAGTACTGAAACCGGGAATTGAACTCATGAACATAGCGGACTTCAGCCATCAGTTCCAAGCCTACTTGGGAAGATGTGATGGACACACCTGGCAAGAATGTTATTTCAACAAAGATGGAGTTGCAACTGATTTTCAGCGCGTTTTTATACACATATGACATAGGGTATCATATTATATATACACATAAAGTATAACATCATAGAACTAAATAGATATAGACATGTGTATGCATACATCACCAAGGCAAACCGATATAGCTGGCTGGTGGGTTTCAACCAATTCGGTATTCTCCAAAGGGTGATGTTAACAGCGACCCTGGAGGTTCTTGGAGCTTTCAACCTCTATGCTTGCCCACTGTGGTCCGGAAAGCCTCTAAAAATGGGGTTCACTCTGTAACCTGCACATATATACGTACAAATGTATATATATATATACATATGTATATGTATAGAGTATGCACAGACACGCACACACACATATATATTACATATATATATATATATTACATATATATATATATTACACATATATATATTACATATATATATATTACATATATATATATATTACATATATATATATTACATATATATATATTACATATATATATTACATATATATATTACATATATATATTACACATATATATATATATTATATATATATATTACATATATATATATTATATATATATATATATTATATATACACATACAGTACATAAAAAGAAAGAGAACGAGAGACGCAAATCATGGGCGAAGCCCTAGACGACGCAACGGTGAGCCATCAAAGATACTGTAGGTTATACAACTTGTTGGTTTCTTGGGGGATTGTCATCACCCAGATTTGGGATACCTATTGTTAATTAATCAACCAGTGTAGTGGGAATGGAATGGTATCTCCCAGGCACATTTGAGTACTACCGCTGAGGCAGCGGCTGCCGCAGAGTGCGATTCTGCTCTTTCAGCTGTCAACGAAAGATGTGGAAAGAGCACCGAGGACAATGTCAAGGTGTGGTTTTTCAGCGATGCTGGGAAGATTCTATGCTTTGCACTGATTGATCTTGATTAGTTGGTTGAAGCTGCCCCATGCGTTGGTCAAATGTGCAGTCTTTAGCGGTTTCATCCATTGTCAAGTGCCCGGTGCCGTGCCATAGAATGGGGTACAACCCATTTCTCGACAGGCTCATTTTCATTCGTTATATCGCCGAAAACGTTCCATGGTTAAATACCCAGCTTCCAAAACTGGGGTTTCTCTAATCATTTGGCTTTGAGAGTAGCCGATTTTCAGGAACACCCGCGTGGCACGTTTTTTCTGATGAGAAATTGCATTTTTGTTTGGAAGGATGACTTGGGCCAAGATGAAGCTGTGCCAGCTGCCAGGTACATCTCGAGTGCAACGTGCAGAGGGTGCTGTGACTTTGGTTGCAGGAGTCCTCCCATTGATGGTGAATTGATGGAGGGAGTGCACACATCGACCATGGATGGGTTGTATCCAATTTCTACATTGGGGCGTTGGCACATAACCATTGTGCGCATCCCAATCGGTCCAAGACCTGACTTGTGTTGCACTGATGGAGTTTTCTGGATGTTTTTGGCGAAGGGACTGCCAGACAGTTTGCTCCTCATCATTGGAATGGCGCCAGTTCTAGCAAGTCTGAGAGTTGCTGGATCCCCCCGCAGTGAGATTCGGTTCTTGCAGAGTTTCGGTGAAGATATGCAGATGGTAGAGGTGCTTAAACACCACAGTTGCCCTGATTGGAGTGACCGGGACCACTACTTCAGCTATGGCCCCTATGGGGAAGGGATTGGCACATATGTAGGTTAATTAGGCAAGTGGCCTGTGCAACAACTTACTTGTACCTGGAAGGCCGTCTTACGAGCAAAGGCAGCACGATTTTTGGATGTTTACAAGAGTCATCCTTAGCCCCCTGAGATGAGTTTGGCGTTTGGACTCGTCTTTTTCCTCTTTTCAAGTGTGCATCACTCGAATGAAACGCATAGGAGACATGAACGCAATGTTGATGACACATTCCCTATTGGCCGGAGCAATAAGAGCACTTAACGCAGGAAAGGAACTTAAAACATTCACCGGTGATGATGATGATGATGATGATGATTGAACACTGGCGGGATGGAATAGGACATGTATGCGTAGATTTAGTTAGTGAGTTCGTTAGTTAGTTAGTTTGCTAGATGCTTCGTGAGATTAGAACGGATTTTACTTTACTTGATTTGATTTGATTAGGTAGATTGAAGCACAGGTCGATCGAAAGATGGATAAATAGCGACAAATCACTTCGCCCCCAATATTATTAAATCTCATTAGACTTGATTGAATTCCAATTTTTGAATGTTAACCTCCATTAAAACCATTATTGATCGTTAAAATCCCAATTCTTGATGGTTAACCTCTGTTGAATCAGCATCTTTGATTGTCAAATTCCTATTTCAACTATTTTTTTAAATAGTTAACCTCCATTCAACTATTCTTTGTTGATAGTTCAATCCATATTTTTGTTGATAGTTCAAGCCATATTTTTGATGGTTCCCTATTTTTCATGGGCAATATGGTTGGATTTCTATCCCCCAATGATGACTTCAGGCGCCGGATGGCTCCTGGGTCATGGTCTTCAACACCGATGCCCTGCCGGGCCACGACGCTGGCGCAGTGAGCACTGGGGGCCCCGCAAAGGCCAAGGCGGTCTGTGAGGAGAAAGGCTTTGGAGGCGGGGAAGGAAGGGGGGAAAAGCAACAGAAAAGCCAGCAAAAATGGTGGATTCCTCAGATTTAATTGGAAAAATGATGCAAATTGCGGGTTGAACAGCAAAAAGTTCTAACTAACCAAGATGGGGTTCGATAGGGAATCTATCCGGCAAGAGAGAGGGATTCAAGCGCCGATCAACATCCAACCAAGAAAATAAAAATTGAACCAGCAAGAGTGGAATCGCCTCCTCTGATGCAACTTCACCTTTTGTGGACATGAAAAAACAAAAACAGCATAGGCCCAACGCCATCTGGCGAAGACACACCCAAAAAGATCTCACCACAACTGCAAGTTGTGGCAAGACTCACAGACATGGGTGTGACAAGGTGTGTCAACTTAATCATTGATACCCAACTGTTGGATGAGCACCATAGGTATGATACAAAACACATTCGCGTAGTTTGAGACCCACGCAGCAGTACCCCAAAATTGAGGTAATTCATCCATACAATGCTGTACAATCAACCGAATCACTATCTATCGGATATCAAAGGCGCCTTTTCTTGTTGGTTGACCTCAATGCTTGGCTGCGCATCCACGCCCCCAAGCGGGGTATCACATACGCATATAGACCTGGAATATCCCCAGTTGTATAGTTACTTATTATCCACTTACTAGCTGTGATGCACCCCCCTGTAGGAGTTGGTACTGGCAGTGGTTGGTTGCAGCAGGATGGTTGCCCAACCACAAACCAAACATTGACCGCGATGCCACTATTTTGCCAAAACTGATTCGAAATCTTGAAGTAGCAGACTTGGTTCCAAGGAAATTGTTCATGAAACCTGCAAAACAAAAGCCTTGAATGGTCACCTTTTTCTAACGGATTTCCTCGATCATTTAGTTACTCCGTCAACCCTTAGCCAGGATCATCACATTTTACGTATTGCACCCCATATCTATCTGAATCTATCTGTCTATCTGTCTGTCTAGCTATCTAGCTATCTAGCTATCTAGCTACCTAGCTACCTAGCTACCTAGCTACCTAGGTAGCTATCTATGTATCTATCTATCCATCCATCCATCCATCTATCTATCTATGTTCACAACTGACTGGCCCCGTGAGGGGATAATCCAACTTCAGCACCAAATAAATTTGACCTCTGATTTGATCCCACGATTGTCAGTCTCTATCAAATCCACACAAGAGTTTTTGTTGCTTATCTAAAATCCCATCTCAAAGAGGTTTCTTCATAGAGGGGTCGCTCAAAGAGCGACATCTCATCGCATCAGGTATGGTCCTGTGGCAAAACACCTTCTTTCTCCGAAAGGAGCCTGCGGAGGAGTTGGTCGCTGCCATGCAACATGCGCAGGGCACACACCTTTGGCTGCTGCTGCCGGCCGCGCGGGCGATGCCCAAGTGGCCGTTGCGAGAAAGGCTGGAGGAGGTGATGGTGGAAGGAGCCAAGGGTGTGAAGAAACTCGGAGAAAGAGAAGGAAACACTGGCAGTTGGGGATTTAATTGAGAGACGTATATACATAGATATACATGCACAAATATGAATGTACGTATGTATGTTACATATACACATTCTTACACTCATATACCTACATACCTACATACATACATTACATTACATTCCATTCCATTCCATTCCATTCCATTGCATTGCATTGCATTATATTACGTTACATTCCATTACATATATATATATATATTTATATGTACACATACACATTCATGTACACACACGTATAGTATATATTTATACATAAGCAGTATTCATCAAACACAAGCAGTTACGGCCTTGAAATTACTTGTGGACCCCCAAAGTCGGATGCTTCCCAAGCTCCAAAATGGATCATGAACTTGTGGATTGTTGGGGTTTTCAGTATCGTCAAAAACAGTTGAATGCTGGTTTGCTACCCCAAAATTCGGGATGTTTGCAGATGTAAGGAGCCAATGAAGGATGTGTATTACCTGCAGAATTCCTCCCAGACCCCGATCTTCGGACCTTCATTTGGGACTTTCCCAGGACTTCCCCACCTCCAGTGGGTCCAATCGCACCCGGCCCCTTGGCGCCGAGGAAATGCCACGGTTTGACGGTGGAGGAGATGGACCAACACTTTCGCGACAGCACCCCAGTGGTGCTGACTGATGCGCAAGAGGGCTGGCCTGCGCGCGAGAAATGGACCTTCGAGTGGTACCTTGACGAAAAAAACGGCTGATGGATCAGAGGCCCCACCCCAGTGGCACCGCGGCCGGACAGGGTTCAATACAACATACATCCCGAATCAAGCTTTTTTGGCACTGGTTGTTTGTGATATCAGTGATCTCTAAAAAAAACGTGTGTGAACATTGGTTACAGTTGTGTTCTCATTTTGGTTGGTTACATTCTGTGCCGTGTTTGCCACTGCTATTCCCAGTTTGTTTTCTCAGTCAACTGTCTTGCATGGCCATCCGTTGCGACGTTTGGCAACAGCCCATGGATTTTATTTTCACGACTCCTCCCTCCACTGCCATGACCTGTTACGATTACTGTATATACAACCACATTGTGTATATGTATTTCGTAGTTCCACATGCCCTTCACACCATCCCATCTACAATTAACATCAATCAAGCCCTCCTTAGCAGTTCCCTATCCCTACCATCCCCAGGATGGCAGCGACCTATGGCCACGAGACAATGCCCTGCAGCGATTTGGCGCCCTTCTTCCGTCACGTGGACCGCGGACACATTCGCACCGTGCAGGCGCCGCTGGCGGAGTTCGTGCGCTACGTTCGAGGCTGGGAGTTGGAGGTTTGGAAGGTGCTTGGGGTGGATGGTTTTGAGATGGTTTTGAGATGGTTTTGATATGATTTCTGGAATGTTTTGACCCAGATGGGAGATGAGAGGAATTTCATTTAAAGAGTTGGGGCTGCACTACCGCTGACAGGACCATTTTTGAGCCAATGAGCTTGCGATCCAAACGTCAACCAACCACGTTTAATGTGGGAATGGGTCAAGCATATCGCAAACTTTGCAAAACTTTGGTGAAACCTCCTGGGCTGATGCAGACCCAGATGTTGGGGGATCTGTGCCAACGTTTTGTGCTTTTGTACCACCTTGATCATGCAGCATGTACGATGACGAAGAACACAATCACAAAGTCGTACCTATGTTATGAGTTATGATGACTTGACACATAGCACAGCGCAAGACAAGACGCTGGACTGCGATGTCATAGAATACACAACGTGCATACTGAACTGGACTACATTGACTACATTCTACTGGACTACTTATGGAAACTTCTCGTCATGGTTTTTATTTTTGGACTTCAACCATATCAGAGACTTCTCGTCATGACAAAGGGGAAGGATCATCCTGGAACTCCCAGATGGCCTCTATGGATTGGAAAGAATCCCTTCCATACATATGTATATATATATATATACAATTATAATCAATTACACACATACAATACACACACACACACAGATATATATATATATATATATACATACATACATACATACATACATACATACATACATACATACATACATACATACATACATACACACATACACACATACACACATACACACATACATACATACATACATACATACATACATACATACATACATACATACATACATACATACATACATACATACATACATACATACATACATACATACATACATACATACATACATACATACATACATACATACATACAACATACATACATACATACATACATACATACATACATACATACATACATACATACATATGTCTATGCATATGCAATATCAACCCTGGATTCATAAACCCCTACCGGCTGTGTAACTGGGGTGCAGGGTGGGGTGCCATTTTTCAGGATCAGATGAATTCACTATTTGGGGATGGGTCAACACCTACTATCATTATATTTAGGGGAATAACCATCCAGGGTACCTAAAGTAGTAGGGTTTTGACCCATAACCATTTGGGGAGTACCTCCTGGGTTTTGCGCCGCAGGTGAGGCGAGCGTTTTTCATGCACGTCAACTGGAGGAGCGGGTGCAATGCGACATCCCCAGCATGAATCGAACAAAAAAGTGGTGGATAAGATAAGACTGGTGCAGTTCCACTACTATAGTTGTGATATTTCACCATACTTGTAGGTGTTATGTGACCATATTTGCAGGGGTTATATTATACTTGTAGGGGTTAGATAATCATACTGGTAGAGGTTATATCCTGACTTAGAGCTATCACCATGGTTATACCGTAAGCTATACACCATTTTTGCCGTTAAAGAAAACCCCAACTGCACCCCCAAATACTCAACATGGCAATTCTTAGGGGACAAAATGATGATATTGAGCTACAGTACCCAGGTTTTGAGCAACCTCATGTTCTTGGCGGTGCGACAAGTTTTTTTTTTCCTAAAGGGGCGTGACCCTTGCACAGATCAGTTTTTCCAGTGTTTTTTCTCTCTTTGAAATTGACACATTCATCATGCCAAAAACATGTTTTCTGGTTTTGAGGGTCCAGTCCCATTCTTGTTGGTTTCTTATTGATCGAATCAATCTGTTGTGATTACAAGAGAAGTATAGAGAAGTCACCCAACCAAGTAACTGGCTTCTAATCCTTCTTTGATCTTACTTTCATCTGGGATAGAGTCAGTTTGGGAACTTAATACCCCTGATTGTGCGCACTGGATCATATCATGATTTGCTTCATACATCCCCATGTATCAAGGTCAAAACATGGATTTATTGACTTATCAGTGGTCTCTAGTGCTTTCAGCTTTCATCACCTTGTGATGTGGGTATTTTACTCGTCCTCCGGGCTGATTCACTGATTAGGTCCCCTTTTGTTGTAGCCCTTGAGCCACTTGGATGGTCACATGGATATCCATCAGACCCATTTCAGGGCCCATTTCAGGGCCCAACATCATACAGTAATGAGAAGAATGACCAACACATCCAATGACAGTACTAACAACACAAAAATGATGACTCATTGTATAGAAATTGCATCAAATAAGACCTACAATGATCACAATGTCAGAAGATGATACTACCAAGCTTCATTTACTAAGGGCCATGGAGTTGGTTCACTGCAAACTCTTCTCAAAAATGACTCGCGTTCTGTGGATTATAGCACACTTCCTAACTGGTTAACTATGTTAAACCTATGTTAACTATGTTAACTCCATGGTCCATCTAAGCAACAACGTATTTTCACTTACCGGAATCATAAATTGGTAAATCCAGCGTTCATCGAACGAACAGGGAACCTCCTTTACAACTGAACCAACTTGGCCAGCGACCTGAAACACCATCTTGCCATCTAGTTCCAACTAGTTATATATATATATATATTATAATTATATATACTGATACTGGTTAACATGATCTCCACCATGGCCCCCCCTATGGCCTCCACTTCGTGTTTCCAGGATCGCATCTTCTACGCCAATGGCTGGGCGCCCTTCCTGGAACGCCCGGAGCTCCTGGAGGACGTCCGCGACCGGCTCTACTGCGTCCGCGACGCCGTGCCGAAGAACGGCGCCGGCGACGGGGCGCGGGTCTTCGACGCGGCGCTGACGAAGATCTTCATGGGACCGGCCGGTGCTTGGGCGTTTTTCGAAAGGAGGAGGTTGGAGATGATGGTGGAATTGTTTGGGAAAACCATTAAGAAAACATGGTTTTAAGTTTTATATAAGATATATACAAGTTGCAGTTGACATTGGGAGCAGCCCATGGTTTGAGAAACTGAGAAACCCAAGTGGATGAGAATTGCAGTTGCAGCCCATGGCCTGCTAACCCCCAATTGGTTGATTGCGGGAGGTTGTACTTCCAATATAGTGAGGGTTATCATAACATAGACCCGGGCAAGCCGGCGGCGGAAGTTTCCCAAACATAAATGACCTATAGTTCAAAGACAACCTGTCCCGACCGTGTCCTTCCCTCGACACTCCACACCTCACACTGCACACTGCACTCTTCGCACTTCAAACTTCAAACTTCACACTCCACACTTCTCACTTCTCACTGCTTCCTTCACACTCCAAACCTCACACTTCACACTTCACACTGCACACTTCACACTTCACAGTCCACACTTCACACTTCACACTTCACAGTCCACACTTCACACTTCACACTTCACAGTCCACACTTCTCACTTCGCACTTCACGCTTCACACTTCACACTCCACATTTCACACTTCTCACTTCTCACTGCTTCCTTCACACTCCAAACTTCACACTTCACATTTCACACTTCGCACTTCACACTCCACACTTCACAGTCCACACTTCACACTTCTCACTTCATACTTCTCACTTCTCACTGCTTCCTTCACACTTCTCACTTCGCACTTCACACTCCACACTTCACAGTCCACACTTCACACTTCTCACTTCTCACTGCTTCCTTCCCACTCCAAACTTCACACTCCAAACTTCACACTTCACACTCCTCACTTCGCACTTCACACTCCACACTTCACTCACGCTTCACACTTCACAGTCCACACTTCACACTTCTCACTGCTTCCTTCACATTCCAAACCTCACACTTCACACTTCACACTTCACGCTGCGCTCTTCGCACTCCACACTTCACAGTCCATACTTCACACTTCTCACTTCACACTTCTCACTTCTCACTGCTTCCTTCACACTCCAAACTTCACACTTCTCACTTCGCACTTCACACTCCACACTTCACAGTCCACACTTCACACTTCTCACTTCTCACTGCTTCCTTCCCACTCCAAACTTCACTCCAAACTTCACACTTCACACTTCTCACTTCGCACTTCACACTCCACACTTCACTCACACTTCACACTTCACAGTCCACACTTCACACTTCTCACTGCTTCCTTCACACTCCAAACCTCACACTTCACACTTCACACTGCGCTCTTCGCACTCCAAACTGAAACTTCACACTCCACATTTCACACTTCTCACTTCTCACTTCTCACTGCTTCCTTCACACTTCACACTTCACACTGCACTCTTCACGCCCCACACTTCACACTGCTCTAAACGTACGTCCAACAAAAAAACACTAGTGCCAATGCCAAAATGGAGAAAATCTAATAACAAACGCATTTCGCAGCCTTCATGCAGCCACTCCAAGACGATTTCCGAGATCCAGCTGCAAAAGACAATAGTATTACGAATGCAGCCACAGCACGAAGCAACCTTGACGCAGCCATTACAATGCGATCTGCAGAGACCGAGTTGCAAAACACAATAGAACTACGCGCAACGGCGTCGGAAATTGTAGCTCCAAAACCGGATCTCGACGCCAGAGCGAAAAAAAGACGATTTTGAAGCACTTTTTAAAAGGATTTTTTAGAAGGAAAATCACTAGCGCCAAAATGGAGAAAATCTGCTAACAAATCCATGTCGCAGCCTTCATGCAGCCACTCCAGTACGATTTACGAGATCCAGCTGCAAAAGACAATAGTATTACCAATGCAGCCACAGCACGAAGCAACCTTGACGCAGCCATTACAATGCGATCTGCAGAGATTGAGTTCCAAAACACAATAGAACTACGCGCAACGGCGTCGGAAATTGTAGCTCCAAAACCGGATCTCGACGCCAGAGCGAAAAAAAGACGATTTTGAAGCACTTTTTTAAAGGATTTTTAGAAGGAAAATCACTAGCGCCAAAATGGAGAAAATCTGCTGACAAATCACTGTCGCAGCCTTCATGCAGCCACTCCAATACGATTTACGAAGTCCAGCTGCAAAAGACAATAGTATTACCAATGCAGCCACAGCACGAAGCAACCTTGACGCAGCCATTTACATTGCGGGAACGATCCTACAGTTGCAAAGCACAATGGAATTCCATCGGCAACTCCTCCACCAGCACCACTTGCAATCCCATTTACAGTGAGGGAACGATCCTAGAGTTGCAAATCACAATGGAATTCCATCAGCAACTCATCCACCAGCACCACTTGCAACCCCATTTGCAATGCGGGAACAATCCTACAGTTGCAAATCACAATGGAATTCTGTCGACCACACATGCACGAAAAACAGTTGACACCCCATTTACAATGCGGAACCGATCCGAGAATATCCGCCCATGATCCGAACATGATCCGACCACACACGAGACCGTCTCGCACCCGTCGCACAGCAGAGGTAGATCATCGACGTTCGGGGACGGACTTTGTATGGAAAAACATAAGCTTTCGTGCATCTGCTATCTCTCAAAAACGCATTTCGTGCGAGACTTCCTTCAAAACTCCATCGGCAACTCATTCACCAGCACCACTTGCAATCCCATTTACAGTGAGGGAACGATCCTAGAGTTGCAAATCACAATGGAATTCCATCGGCAACTCATCCACCAGCACCACTTGCAACCCCATTTACAATGGGGGAACGATCCTACAGTTGCAAATCACAATGGAATTCTGTCGACCACACATGCACGAAAAACAGTTGAAACCCCATTTACAATGCGGAACCGATCCGAGACCGATCCGAGAATATCCGAACATGATCCGACCACACACGAGACCGTCTCGCACCCGTCGCACCGCAGAGGTAGATCATCGACGTTCGTGGACGCACTTTGTATCGAAAAAACATAGGCTTTCGTGCATTTGCTATCTCTCAAAAACGCATTTCGTGCGAGACTTCCTCCAAAACTCCATCGGCAACTCCTCCACCAGCACCACTTGCAATGCCATTTACAGTGAGGGAACGATCCTAGAGTTGCAAATCACAATGGAATTTCATCGGCAACTCATCCACCAGCACCACTTGCAATCCCATTTACATTGCGGGAACGATCCTACAGTTGCAAATCACAATGGAATTCTGTCGCCCACACATGCACGAAAAACAGTTGACACCCCATTTACAATGCGGAACCGATCCGAGCATGATCCGAGGATGATCCGAGGATGATCCGACCACGCACGAGACCGTCTCGCACCCGTCGCACAGCAGAGGTAGATCAGCGACGTTCGGGGACGCACATTGTATGGAAAACATAGGCTTTCGTGCATCTGCTATCTCTCAAAAACGCATTTCGTGCGAGACTTCCTCCAAAACTCCATCGGCAACTCCTCCACCAGCACCACTTGCAATCCCATTTACAGTGAGGGAACAATTTCTTTGCTAACTCTTTCTGTGACGAACTCTTTCCCTCACTAACTTTTTCTTTGACTAACTTGTTTCTTTGCTAACTCTTTCTTTGACTACCTCATATATCCTGACTAACTCTTTCTTTGACTAACTCTTTCCCTTGACTAACTCTTTTTCCTGACTAACTCTTTCTTTGACTAACTCTTTCCCTCACTAACTCTTTCTTTGACTAACTCTTTCCCTGACTAACTGTTTTCTTTGACTAACTCTTTTCTTTCTAACTGACTTGCTTTCTTTGACTAATCTTTCTTTGACTACTCTTTCCCTGACTAACTCTTTCCCTGACTAACTCTTTCCCTGCTAACTCTTTCTTTGACTAACTCTTTCCCTGACTAACTGTTTCTTTGCTAACTCTTTCTTTGACTAACTCTTTCCCTCACTATCTCTTTCTTTGACTAACTCTTTCCCTGACTAACTCTTTCTTTGACTAACTCTTTCTTTGACTAACTCTTTCCCTGACTAGCTCTTTCTTTGACTAACTCTTTCCCTGACTAACTGTTTCTTTGCTAAGTCTTTCTTTGACTAACTCTTTCCCTGACTAACTGTTTCTTTGACTAACTCTTTCTTTGACTAACTCTTTCTTTGACTAACTCTTTCCCTCACTAACTCTTTCTTTGACTAACTCTTTCCCTGACTAACTCTTTCTTTGACTAACTCTTTCCCTGACATTCTAAAAGTCCGTAACACGGAAGTTTCTCCCCCTAAACTTCCTTTGACAATGGATTATATTATATTATAGTGAAGGTTACTATACTTCATTTCACCAAATATGATATTATGAGAATCCGGTTCTTCCCCAACCAGTATTTGATGGAATGAAGGCCAGCGTGTTTAGAACGAACCTGCTCTGTTGGCCATAAACAACTGGAGTGGCCCAAGGTACGGTATCACGGCTACACCATGACACCTATGCGACGCATGTCTGGCTCTCTCAGATTCGTGGTAGGAAGCAGTTCATCTGCTATCCACCAGAGGATACTGAGATGCTGGGTGCAACTTAGGGGAGATGCTTTGGGTTTTTGTCAATAGGGTGCTCCAAACTCCCGTGCTTTATCATCATGATAATCATGTTCCCTATTGTATAAATGGTCATTTTGGCATTCATTTGCGGGTATACTCAATTTTCAGACAAATGCATAAAATTGTTTCCAGCGCACTCTCTTTTGAAAACTCTTCTCTGAATGATATAAATTCGCACGGCAACCCTTGGCCTCGGAAAACTTTGGGTTTCCCGTTCGGACATGATCTACACATAGTGTATTTTTTGTATGTTCACTGGAAGGTACCCCATCTGCGTTGCAACAGGAAGCTCCACAGTCTGCCGGTCGACGAAGTTGATGGCCGTACCTCCCTCTTCGATCCAGAACACCCCGACTTCGGTCGCTTCCCCAATGCTCGGAAGGCTCAGGCCGCAAGGGTGATGGGTGTGGTGGATGTGATGGATGTCCACAAAGGTCGAAAATGTTGAAACATTTTGGATTGCTTCATGGGATTGAATATGCTTAATTTTGATTTTTGTTCCGAGGAGATCCGAATTTTCGCTCAACGATTTTTGCTGTTCACGTGCCCCACTCCCCATCTACAGACCTTTGGAGAGGCCTACAGTGTAGTGGTGGAAGAGGGCGAAACGGTGGTTCTGCCTGCGCGCTGGTGGCATTGGGCAAAAAGCCTCACACCTTCCATCACGCTGATGAGGAGATATGCTGGGTGGGTTGGTATCTGAACATTTTGGGAAAATGGTAAAACTTGCCATTTGACGGTTGTGATACACCATTTTCAGACTCTCCCGGCTGCAACTCATGTTTTTTGTTTGTCCAAGAGGATTAGATGGGTTCTGTAGCTGCTTGGACTGGATTGAAGCTGGCTTCGACTGAAGTTGGTCTTAGTGCGCCCGGAAAACGGGAATAGAGGGCAGCAGACGTGGTACATCAACAAAGATCATGGCTGGTTGGTGGTTTGGAACATTTTTTATTTTCCATAATATATGGGATAATCCCATTGACTTTCATATTTTTCAGAGGGGTAGGTCAACCACCAACCAGATGGGACGTGGGACATACAGCGTTTTTCATCCTAGTCAGCAGGAGGTTCACAGAACTGCTTGATAAGTGCCCTCCTTCAACCTATCTTTGTAGCTGGCTTGGAACCGCGGTTAATTGGATTATTATCCAGAAACTAAGATGATTGGTCAGTCATTAGCTTAGCTTGTGGTAATCTAACATAGCTATGGACAATCACTATGTTTCATAGGCAAATCATCTATAACGGGCCATTTTCATCCATTTTCAATAGCACTGCTAAATTACCAGAGGGTGACACAACTATTCACTATTCATCCATTACTGTTGGCTATTGTTCCATTATCAACCATTATTATCCATTATTATCCATTATAATCCATTATAATCCATTTATCCATTATTATCCCAGAGGGTAACTGGGATGAAAATCTCAGTTTTCCCAGTTCGGGACTCGCCAGGAACTTTGTGAACCAAAGCAACCTTCAGGACCTGTGAACCGAGGCTTCAAGGTGACTGTTTCAGGGTGACCAAGACGTGTTTTTTTTTTTAAATGTATTTTTGTGGTACACACCTCTAAGCCAGAAATTGGGGAGGTATTATCCATCGAATTTTGAGATTATATATATATATACAATATATATATATATACACACAATATATATCTGTATATTTTTTTAAATATTTTTTATATGGATCATCGGGCGGTATTACCCCCCATGATTCGTGACTTTCGGAATGATTGTCTATCGATCTTGAGATCGCCATAGTGCCATGGCATGGTCATCTGGCTGGGATGTCAGCTGAATCCATACAGAAACATAGCTATCCTTCGCTCATCAAACATGGCTGGCTGGGAAATCCACGTCATAAATGAAGCTTGTCATAGGAAAACCACGGAGAATGGGGCATTTTCCAGCCACGTTTGAGTACTGGAGGGGAATTAGCCAATTGATCCCGGGTTGACCTCATGCTTCAAACATTGACGAACCCGGGGGGCCGGGGTCAAAAATGGGATCTTTTAAGACCAGCCTGGTACAGAAATTAGGAGTAAAACCGAGACTCCCTGCCTCGACCCCAGTGTCCTTAGGGTCGCACTCCAGCAACGTTGCCACGAGGTGCCATCACCTGGCCATTTTAAAAAACGGCACCGAACGGTGATAACTGCTTAAAACGGCAGATAGTGGTTTGTATGTCGTTTTTGTTGTTCTTCTTGTTCTTGTTGCAGAGCCATTTTCAACTATTCCCCAGTGCGCTCCCCCTTGCTTAGGCCGAAAGGGTATATTTGGAGAACTTGGTAAAACAACACACCGTTTTGATGATTCTATAATGGCAAACCCAGGGTTCTCCCAGCTTTATAGATATTATATGCTGTTTAAAGTGACAGATAGTTATCGGAAATGATGCCATTATTAATAACCAAAAAATGAGTTCGATTTGGACATGAATCAGCATTTTTTAGGCCTAATGACTTTTTTTTAATCTGCAATTCTACAACTGCTCACCAGGGATTCATAGGGGGCTCGATTTGGAGGTTTCCTAAGTCATGAGGGTATCCCCAACTCATACATTTTTATCAAATTTTCCATGATAACACATTTATTGGTGTATCCCCATTTCAGGACAGTTCCAGTTTTGTTTGACTGGTACTATCACTACCCAGCAAAATCAAACTTGCTGTTTGGACAAACATGGACATGCCACTCAGGGGGATTCCTATACTGTGTTATAGTTATGGCCCAAAAAGAGAATTCATTAAATTAAATTCATCACTATTTTAGTAGGATTTTCCGTTTCGATCTTTTTCGGGGTAGACGAGGGCATAGCTACTCTTGGCAGAGACCGAGACGGGAACGTCCGCGGACAGGATCACCTGGCGATTCGACAACGAGCAGAAAAGATGAAAGCCATGAAAGCGGATCGCCAGTGACGTGCAGATTCCAGTGATTCCAGTGGTCAATAAGCTACAGTCAGAACCGATATATATATATATATACACATATATATATATATACATATTCATACATACCATCTTACAACTTGGTCATAATTATTTTTTGCTTGGCATTGGCAGATCCAGTGAGATGGCGCCCAGGGTGCAACTGGAAATCGATGCCCAGTCTCATTTTGGGCCATTTTGGGTGTGTCTGAGATGGTGGGCACTTCAACATGACCCTAACTGGAAGACTTAAGATAAAGTGAGCTGGTTCTTCCAAGAACGTTTGGATCTTTGCAGATTGACTCTTTTAGTATTCGATTTTCAGTTGCTGCCCAATAAGTTTTGTAAATTATTCCGGTGCATTTCAACGCCCTCCCCCGGTCTAGCACGAGTGCACTGGCCCACGTTCCAGTCGTTGACTCCGCGGCGCTGGTCGGTTCAAAGAGTGGGAGGGGAGAATGGTATGATCCATAGCATAGTCCATACAGTCCGGATTTGTGGACAGAATCCGGGGCCAAATTTTCCGAATTAGCTGATACAAAAATATTATCCTTGTATGCGGTAAGCGATATGTTGAGATATAGATATACTTTGGATTTGTTCCCAAAAAATCCCAAGACATTTCAGATACAGGAGGTAAGCCGAGCCGGATACTTGTCCTCCCAGATTTCAAGCGATCCAAACAGGTGATGTGGTTTGGAACAGGGCACGAGGTGGATTTCCCCGAGAATCGACACTATACCGACTATACCATACTTTTTTAAAGATTAAGATCCATTTCCCAGGCAACTGGATTGTTGTTCCAGGGACTCATAGACTCATAGCCATAAATTTTGAGTGGGCTGGCCGGAAGAACGGTGACTTCCAATTGCAGGCAATTTCGGTGCTGAAATCATCGTTTTTGGCGGTTACATTGCAATTTTTGATGGTCTATCAAATCACAATTTTCTGATTGTGAACATTTTTGACAGTCAACTTCCATTTCTTGCTGGTGAAATCCACGTTATGGATGGGAAAATTCTACTTTTTGATGGTGATATCTTTTTTTTTGATGGGTCAATTCCAAGCTTTAGTGGTACAATACATGTTTTGGGGCCAATCTTCCCATCCATCACGCGTTGTCTCAAGCCGAGGTTCAACCTCATGTTCAAGACTGTGACGCCGGACCACGCTCTAAAGCACCGAACCGGGGTTGAGTCAACGAAGATGAACCGGGGTATCAACTCAGCTGGGGTGGATGACAAGATAAACCAAGAATCATAAACCAGCTTTTTTTTGTGACATTTTCAGGGAAATCCCAATGGGTTGTTGGAACATGAATTGTTTTCCTTTAGAACAATGTTGTACATACATTCATCTGGTCGGTGGTTTGGAACATTTTTATTTTTCCATATATTGGGAATATTCATCCCAACTGACTTTCATATTTTTCAGAGGGGTAGGTCAACCACGAACCAATCATGGTGGGTTAAAAACCATGATTTCAACAACGACATCGTCACAGCTCACCGCAGGGACACTCTGGAGCTACCGGAGGACGGTGACAAGGAGAACGAGAGGCAACAGGTGCCGCGGTTGCGGTGATGGATGGTGATGGCCACCAAAAAATGGGTGGAACATATTGAACATGGCTGAGGACATGGTTCATAGGCTGATCAGGAAATGGGTTCTACCTCCTAAATTTTCTATGGAACTGAACAGTTGGGCATCCAGTAGTGATTTATCCATGTTAATTTATTGGGGTGGTATTTAGAAGAAAACTGGGCATAAATAAAGGCACCGCAAGCAATGGAAATGAAGGGTTCTACTAGATTTCAACCACCATGGGCAAGATATCCTGAAGTATGCCAAAGTTGTGTGGATCCCTCAAAACAGTGGCCCAATTCAGCAGTTCCCAGGACCTTTGGACATGTTGATGGATACATTTCCTGGGAACTAGCGCGGGTGACTATCACCCAACACACCGTTCTATTCGAACGAGCCGGGGGTCGGACTGCCTGCCTTTCGGTGGGATCCAGAATGCCCTGACTGTCCTGTCACCCCAAGTATCAACCAAAGTCAGGGGCTATGATAAGTCAATCCATAAATCGAACCACACCCCAATTTCATCAACCACTTCTACAGGGGCTGGTGATTTTCAGGCTCATTTTCCGTCCAGTTTTAGTGGCGCGGGCACCGGTGCGGCGTTTTGGCTCTTAGCTGGACCTCCAAGTGTTTTCAGGGTTCAAGTCTGGATTGAAGAACCTGCTGCATATAACTACAAGTGGCCATTGAACATCCCAAACTCCATTGGTTTTTCATGTTTTCACCGGCAAGTGATCCAGGACACCACAGCGAAGATTATGAGCAAAAGAGTCGCAGATCAGGAAGCTGAAGGGTGTCATTCCAAGTGCTAACTTTCGTTCTTCTCATATGATCTTGATAGTCACTTATAGTGCTAATTCTCGTTACAGCTTTGGCAATACACTTCGAGTTCTATTTTAGGCAAAATTTACATTTTGCATTTATATCATTTGATATTTGCAGTCGATATTGTTGTATTTTCTGCACAGATCCCTTCACAAGACCCCCGAAGTGTATGTAGCAATGTATGCCGCGCGACAGCTTGCAAAGTTGGGCTATGAGTTCAGGCAAGGGAGCGATACCGAAGTGGGTTTTCATCGGGTTTACCGTTGATCCCGTTGTCGGATTCCGAGCTCCATCAGCCTGGTGGGTGATATCTAATGGGTGGCCCAGAAGGTGGGAAGATTCAGATTTTGGGCTGGATGACATCATGTGCCCACAGTTTTTCACAATGATGCGTGATAGTGATTCTTAATGGCATTAATGGTAGTTTCAGCAACCACTACTTTGAAGTACCGTTTCACTAGTGTCATAGCTACTATCCCTTTATTATCCAATAATCATTATTCATAGCTACCACTAATTAGTATAGCTACCAATATTATCCAGGGATAGTCAACCCTGTAAACTGCTATCCCCTTATCATCCCATGATTTCCAGGGTTTCATAGTTCTCTTGGTGCAGGCCCGGCCCCAGCGGCCTGAAAAGCGATTTGGTGCTGCGGCAGAGCCTTGGTATCACCAGTATATATATATATTATATTATATTGTATTATATTATATTATATTATATTATACTATATTATATTAATATTATATTAATATTATATTAATATTATATTAATATTATATTATATTATATATTATTATATTATATTATATTATATTATATGACACATATCAAAGATCAGGAATAACTAAACTAAGGGTATTAAATTTCACGAGCTCCTGGGATTTTGTGATTTTTAGGGAATATTGGATATCAAGGTCAAGATGCAATATTTGGTGCAGTGTACGCGCACAAGGGTCGCTCGAAAAAACTTAAGCGTCATGGTTTGCACAAACATGGTTCATGAACATATGCTACAAAACAACTACTTTTTTGCCGAGCGAAGGTGCGATCTCCGACTGTTTCCAACCGTTTCCCCTTGGACACCTTTGGACCTTCAAAAAAAACTGCGTTGCGCGTTTTTTTTTTTTTTTTAAATGCGGGTTGGACAAGTTTTGGCCTGATCATGTTTCCGACCATTTCCGACCGTTTCCCCTCTCTCTCTCTCTATATACACACACATACACCATATACAGTATATAATTATATACTGTATATATATAATTATATACATGTATATGTACATATTCAACTCTGCATATATGTATGTACATGTACACACACTGAAAACCACAATGTGGTTGGCCTTTGTTCATAGGTGGTTGTTGTTGGCGGCTTGTGCCGAAAAACCACACGTCTTGTCGAAGGATCGGTGACCCGACAAAGGGCTTCGTTTTCAAGGACCGGTCTCTCCCCTGATTTTAATTGGGTTTCCATCTTATGAGTGGAATCACTTAAGCACCTGTGGCAATGAGATCTCTTTGTTGGGGGTGCCATAAAATGCAATTCATTGGTTTTATAGATGTTTTATATATGTATAGAGTATAGACTACTACATACGCACACATACACATACACATGCACATGCAAATACAAATACAGAAAGTTAATGTGCTGATTCATTTGTTCATGGTTGGTTACAGTGATTCTGCATCCCATTTTCGGTCCGGCGGGCAGGACCAAAGCAACTACAACGAAGTGGCTGATGGGGTGGTGTGCGGGTCCCAGCAGCGTTGCAGCGGGAAAAATACAGGAATACTACAGGAAACGCGCACATCTATTCGGCAAAACCATAGTGTCGTGTGTAGTGTAGATCTTCCCTTGAACAAAGCAAGTGAATTCTCATTTTTGTATATATTATTCTGATTGTTTCGACCATGTTAAAACCTCCGTTGTTGATGGTGAACCATCTGTACAAGAGACAGCCACCCCGCACTGAGGGCCTTCGTTCAACAGCAGCTGACCACCCTCTGCGACCTGTTGCTCGGTGATGGCGTTGTTTCTATAGGTTGTTAGCTGCTAAAAAAATGGTGATGGAATGGATGGAACCCCATAGCTATGTCCAATTCCCAGAAGTAGCTACCAGAAACGGGGAAATATCGTGAACCCAGCTAAAACATGAGAGCTTTTGTAGGGTATCTAAGAGTCTTTTGCCTCGGGATGAAATGGGGATGATTCACCAGGCCCATGAGGCCTAACAGGTGTTTGGTTTCAACTTTTTTGATAAATATTTAAATATGCCTTTCTTTCGAAAAGTCTGGATGATCCAGTCTATGAGATTCGAGAGTATTTTCGGAGGCTGGCTCAACCACAAAACCCTCAAATTTGAGTTGCTGGTGAATTTCTTGATTTTTGTTGGTTAAACGACTCAAATCCCTCTTGTTTTGCATGCCCATAAGTGACTGCACAAGAAATATACAGAAATTGTGGATTCAAAAACCACCAGCCAAGTTCAATCATCTTAGATTAAAGATTTCAAACTATCCAAGGGTCAACTTTGTAATCACTGTTGGTTGATTATTGGGATATAGTACTGCCCAATATGTTGTGGATTGTCATGGATTGTCACAATCCATTGTGGACATCCCATTTTTTTTACCTCCATCCTATGTCCCTGCTGCCATTCCTTTCAGGTTGCCTTATCCTTTGCCCACCACAGCGGCGGATGCCAATTCTGTGGTCTATGCCACAAGCAACTTCCAGGATCCGGCAGCCACAAAGGTGGCAATTCAACAGCCACCATTTACCCTCTGGTTATTTAACATAGCCATGGAAAATCACCATTTTTAATGGGTAAACCATCTATAAATGTTGATTTTCCATGGCTATGTTAAATAACCAGATGGTAGTTTGATTATTTTCCCTTGTCACGATTGATTACCAGAGGGTATTCCACATTCATCCAGTCAGCCACAAGACAATTTTGCTCAGGGATCTGATTCACAGTATTCACAGCCCAACTTTGCGATACTTGGCCGCGACTTGTTGCGGCCTTCAACCTCCGAGCTATCACGACATGTGCCATGGTAAGGACAGGGGTCAGTATACCCATTCACAGGAATCCCGTTCACGATGCTGGGATGACCGTAGCCCATTCATTACATGTAACTTGGCCGTTGCACATATATACATATGTTCTTATGTACTCATATGTGTATATATATATGTATGTATGTACGTATATGTCTGTCTGTCTGTATGTATGATTCTGTATGTAATGTAATGTAGTGTAATGTAATGTAATGTAATGTAATGTAATGCAATGTGATGTGATGTGATGTAATGTATGTATATGTATATATATATATATATATATATATCACCAATAATTTTTAAATAGAGCCGGGGATATTTCATCCAGTATAACATTTTTAACTGGCTTCTTAGATGGTTATTGCCCAGTTGCAGCTGGCTTAGATTGCATCCTTCCAGGGGGGTGCCCCCACCCAACAGCACTAAAGCAACTGAGTGATTCCGAACTAAGACCACCGCCTAGTGGAAAAAGATGGAAAAAGGTCATTTCCCCTTACCCTCTGGTAATTTAACGTAGCTATTGAAAATGACCATTAATAGTGGATTTTCCCAGTAAAAATGGTGATTTTCAATAGCTATGTTAAATTACCAGAGGGTAAGCCAATCCCAAAAAGACCAGTGGAGAGGAGCATCTGGGTCCCCTGCTGCTGTTGATCTGCGGTTCGGCGCCGGGCGGCGCCGCCGGCGTTTGGGGCCGATCTTTGTGCATCAACGCCTCGCTACACGAGGGTGCCATGTTCGACTACATCTTCCGGGCGCAGACCCTGGGTTGGGCCGCGCCTTGCTTTTGATCGGGATTCGATTTTTTTCAGAAAATCAGGGGAGGTGTGAAAGAAAATGTGAGATTTTCATCAGGTTTTTTTTTAATGATGTGTTAAGAATCATGAGGGATTTATCGTCAGAAATGGAGGTGTTTTATCAACAAGAATCAGTGATTGTGAAGCAACAAAAATAATGGAATGATGACCGAAAAATGTTTGTGCCAATGCCAAATGACCCTGAGCTCGACATGGGGATTGGCCAAAAGCAGTGGCTTTTCCCAGCTCTTGATGTTCACCAGGGTGGGCATCTCCTTCAGCCATAGCACCTCAATCCGTGCAGCATTTTCTGAGGGATGGCTGATACTGGCAATCCACAGCAGATTTCAAATCATCAATTGGAGAATTGTCCATTGCTAGATTTGAGTGCCAGTTTGTGTACCGTGAATTCTTCTGATCTCCTTCGATTAGTGGAGGATGTTTGTGGACTCCATGAGTGATGCTCCGAAGCTTCCCAAACCTGGAACCTTGCAGATTGTTTCATGCAGATTCATGCAGTAAGAACATGTAAGAACTATGGCTTCTAGGCAAAGTTCCTCTTGCTTTCGACTTTCAGCCTATCCAAAGGGGGGTTGTTCATGGTTGTTTCAGATGTTATCACGTCCACCTTGCCACCTTGCTTTCAGGTCGTCGTGGCCAACCCCAACGTCAACGACATCTGTGGCAAGAGCATCACGGGATCTGAAAGTCCTCATCGACATTTGAGGACTTTGTGGACATCATACCTCAACACTGCGCAGCTGGGCTTGAAGAGTTGCAGAGATATTTTTATGATTTTTTATGATGCATCTTCAGTTGTCATGAGTTATGCAGTTGATACCCACAATCACGATCATTACATCTGGGATTCGTGGCTGATCCCCTTGATCCCCAGTGACCTCACTGTGACGTCAGTCAAATGATGCTTTTTTTAAAGGGGCCGTCTTTCGGCTATTTTGGGGTTAGTGAATTATGTGATGATATACTGACTGTAATAAGTAAATATATGTATAATATATATGTATGTATGTATATATATATATGCATACACATATAATAATCTGATGATTATGATTATGATTATGATGATGATGATGATGATGATGATGATGATGATGATGATGATGGGGTATGTATATAATGTATATATATATATATATGTATATATATATATATCTATATATTTATGACATGTATGAGTAAATATGTACATTTACTTAATTTTGTCATTATAATATATATATTATATTTTAGATATACCGACAATCATATCGTGACACGCACACAATGATATCTACACAACGATGTATATATATATATATGTAGAATATCATATTCCACTTGCCACTCATCCCATCAGTGGATCTTCATATATTGGACATGGCACCAGGGTTTGATCCCAAAAACCAACAGGAAAGCCTCGAAGATCTTGGTGGTGGCGCACTCCTACGGCGCGCCTAACCTGGTGAACTTGTTGAAGGTGGAAGCATCTTCTCGGGAACGCCTGGCGGCGGTGGCCTTCACAGTAGCTGGGCTGGGGTAAGAACCAAATCGGGATGATGTTCCATCTCAAAAAATAGGAACGTGGCCCCTTTTGACGGAATCTAGTGAGTTCAGTGGGGTCTCTAATCTTATATAAATGTTCGGATACAGCCTTTTGGGAGTTGAGTTGACCCTGAAGAAGAAAGCCTCCGGTCTGCTGGGTTCACAGGTGTCGACATTTCTCAGCCATTTTCCTCGAAATCTGATCTCCAGGAAGGGGTTTCGCTCGTTTGAGGGTGATTTCCAACACAAGTACTGTAACTGCTATAATATACAGTAATCGCAATCGCAATCGCAATCGTCATCGTCATCATCATCATCATCATCATCATCATCATGATCATGAAGTAGATAGAATATGAACTTTTCACACATCATTTTTGTTTGAAATTTCCATATTCTATCACTCCAGGATGACTATGTATACATAACCCTCAGGTGAACCAGTTGCTCGGTGTAGAAACCTCCTTGACATTGATTGAAAGTAATTATATACACTCTCCTTCTCCAACAGATGGCATCAAAACAACAAGGCAAGCCAGTGATGCTGGGGACCCAACCAGCTGAATAACCCCACACAGTCCTTTCCCAGTGAAACTGGGGATTTCCCATTGCCATGCCCTCATTTTTGCTGTCCAGATCTCAAATGTTGTCGGTGAGCATCCCAACAATAGTGGATTAAATCCTAAAAGGCTAGAGGGTTAACTACCAATTTTCAGCCATTGAAAAACACACATTATCTACATATAGAGATATACAAAAATCTACAGACACACACAGATGGTCAGATGGTATCAACCCATTTTTTGGTGAAGATCCCCATGCCTGAAATCGTCGGTTGGCCGGGAGCCGAGGACGGTGGAGCCTTTCCACCTGGCGTTCTCTTGGAAGAGCGGATTCCGAGTGAAGAGGACGTGGCCAACGCTGCGCCGTTCGGCATCGACATGTTTGGACCCAAAAATCAGGGGATTTACACCACATTTCTTTAGGGTTTTGGTACTTGAAACTGGGGATTGAGCCCCCAATATATGGCCGTTTTAGTAGGGGAAATGATGATTAACTAATGGACAGACACATCCAGATATGGCAAGAATAGGCAATCTGAGGTGGCAATATTTCTGCTAGTAGATGTGGAAAATATGGTGATCAGCCCTGGATTCAATCACTAATAGATGGGAAACTTGATTTCAGGGGGATATAAAATCCACTGGTTGGTTATCAGATTCCTCATAACATGGCAATTTTGTAGATCCATCTTCAAACACAGTCATAGATGTCATAGGTTTGGCATGATCTGTCTACATATTTGTTTTGAAACTCGCACGTGTTTGTCACTTGACGGTTGTGTTTCTCAAGATTCCACACTTAGATTGGATGGCTCATGTAAGAACGTAAGACTAGAAACGAACACCTTTTTTTGAACCATCGCCATATTCACAAAGTGGCCCACACGTTGGCTGAATTTCTGGATTTCATCCAAATCAGAATCATCCGTTTACACCCAGCTTGCTCGATTCAAACCACAGGTAAAAAGATCTTCAAAACGCATCAAAACGCCCTCCAATTCCAAGTGGCTTCAGTTTCACAACAATTCCAACACCTCTGGTTTGCCATATATTTTTTTTACTTCCTCTATTTTCAGTGGCTTTCCAACCAGACCGAGCAACGGCTCCCAAGGAAACCGGAGCAGATGGGCTTCCTGCGACAGACCCTGCTGCGCTTCGCAGAGCTGGCGCCCGAGGCCTTTCGCCCGGCCATCCCTGAGGTGGCGCAGTGCCTGGAACGCGTGGGGCGCAACTTTCGCGCGGATGGGCGAGCGCCAGGTGGGGGTTGGGGATGGGCGAATGAGGCCCCTGGGCCCCAGGGTGCCTCAGAGGTTCCCATAGGATTCAGCAGAATAAAGCAGGAGGGGTTCATGAGTCGCTACTATCGAGGAGTTTTTCTGTGATGGGAACGACTATCGAACCTACATCTCTGTTTTAAAGTAGCATGCACATGCGGGTGCGCGCCTAGTTCCAGCGTTTCTAAGTTCAAATGTACTTTAGTATTTTTAGTTGTTTCTTAATCAATATATTTCAATTAATTTTCATCTCATTTTCCATGGTGGAGCCCCAAATGTTGAACATTCGCCAAGAAATCGCTGGAGGCACCCCCTTGGCCGCCTGGTCCGAGGGCGTTTGCGATGTGAGTGCCGGACACACCAGCCACCCAGCCACGACGCACAGCGCCACGGAGCCGTTGTTTGAGTTCCTGCAGCGGGGTGCTGATGGTCAGGCAGCTGCTGCCAATGAGGAGCTGAGGGCACAACTGGCGTGAGAAAAAAGGACTGGGACGGGGGTGGTTGGAAGAATCCTGTTGTGCGCCAGGGCAACAAATAGATTGTTCAAATGATGTGATGCAAGACTTCGCAACTCACAGGACCCGTGCAGGGAAATGAGCAAAAAGACGATGGGTTTGCTGGTCCCAAAGTTGGGTTTATGTACCCATCCTCCGTAGAGCTTGTTCCACGATTCGTTGTGGGGGTGTGGCACGGTAGGTTCAGTGTATGCTGGAGGTACAGTCGATAGCATTTCATCCTGTCTTGCGACACATCTTTGAAATGAGTCTGCAGAAAACTGACACATTGTTCAAAATTTCCATCGCCGCAGGAGGCGGGAAACCCAATATCCCTCCCTGATTCATGGCTTCGACAAAATATCCGTAATTAGAAATATTCCATAATGAACATCATTAAACACATTCAACATTGGGTCATTTGTAGCCGCCAATATCCCCATTATTCCCCTATATCCACCCTCCAGTAACGGATGGGGTATAGATAATTCTCAAATTCAACTCCAAAATATTGAAACAAACATGCAAAATCCATAAGATATTTCATGTTTGGGTTGCTCAAAACAAAAGTTGCAGAAAGGGTAATTGTCATCATATTCCCATCAAATTCTGGTCAAAATCCTGTTTGGCATGGTTAAACCACGTTTTTGATTGATAAACCCTTCATTATTCCCACGTTTAACCCACAATCATCCATATATTCCCAACTGAATTCCCGCAAGATTCTCGTTTCCCCAAACAACTCCTAATATAAGTTCCGAAACCGGGTGCCTTTAAGGTGCACCGCTTGCAGAACCGCGTTCTGCTGCTGCAGCGCGAACTGGAACTGCTTCGAGGCCCAAGGGGACGAGGAGCGCAGGAGCCCATGGTGCCGGAGAAGCAGTTCCAGCAGCTGACCACGGCGCATGCCAAGGTGGGGACCGCAACCAGGATTTTTTTGCCTGGTACCCCAGGTCTCCGAATAGGCCTTTGGTGATCGAACCTTAGATGATCAGATCGGTAGAGAATGGGGAGATTCTAAGATATTCTAGGGGGGGTTCACGTTTTTTCTTTTACATGCTGGTTTTACTGGGATGAACTACGGGACTGGGACGAATCTCAGCTTAATACTGGGATGATACTTGTTCTTATCATTGGTTCCTAAATGTGGTAAGCCCAATACAAGAAACTTATATATATATATAAAACACAATGTTTTGGGTTTAGGGTTTTTATTGGTAGCGTATTGGTCGCGTTGGGTATTGCACGAAACCCGTTTTTTGATCCTCTCAGATCAATGCAGTGAACAGTGGCTATTCCTGTAGATTTTTCTGACTTGAGTAAGTTTCCATTGAACATATTTGCAGGTGTTCCCATCTTGCCATTGAACATACCTATTATATACGTATATTATATATATATATATCTATTTATTTATTATGTGGAAACAGAATTGGGTACTTGTGGCTCACCCCAGGAATCGTAAGTTCGTTAGGAACCCCAGTTATAATGGATTCCTGTATGTAGGCCTACTTACTCTACTTATGGCTCGGGTAATAATCTACTTACTCGTACTATAATATATATATATATGTATGTATGTATGTATGTATACAACAGGTGAACCACCAAGTAATTTCCCCAATCTCTTGGTCCTCCAGGTGGCGACTCAACTGCAAGTCCTCAAGGAGCAGCGGAAGGCATGCTGGGGTTGTCCATGGGCTGTCCTATCAACAGATGTAAATGGCTTTGTCTGAAAACTGAAAAATACACTCAAATGGCCATTTCAATGAACATGATGTTCTCAACCATCAAAATCATATTTTCAGGCAAACCTAGCGTGGTGTGGCTGAAGATTTCGACCCAAGGAACAGCAACGGCAGCAACGGCTGCACCCAATTTATGTGGCTCCGCCTTGAAAGTTCCAGTTACATGTGTTGACCATCCCGCCTTCTTTAGTTGGTTCAGCCACACTTTTTTCTGATATCCGCGGATATATCCCAATCTTCATTAACTTCATTGTTATACTCATGTTATTATCTTGTCTGGACAATATCAACATTTTCAGAAATATGTGTATACATGTACATACAGTATAGATACTATCTGACGTATCTATCGTATCTAAGCTATCAGATCTATCACATTATCATATCTATCCACTTATCTATCTACACATCTAACTAATCCAATCTAATCGAATCTAATCTAATCGAATCTAAATTCAAATCTAAACCAAATCAACATCTAAATCTAGATCCAAACTAAGCGAATTTAGTCCGATCTAATCCAATCCAATAGAATCTAACATCTATCTAATCTATACCACCGTACACATATATATATATATATATGTATGTAATATATACAGTATACATATGTAAAATACATCCAAACACACACATATATATATATACATATATATATATACACATATAGATATATACATATATATATATACACATACACACACACATATATATATATATATACATACAAATATATATATATATATATACATATATATATAAATAGATATGTACATATATATATATATACACATATTTTATTTAATGTACACATATATATATATATGTATATACGTATATATACAGCCCGAGAGTTGGTTAAGAATCTGAAAGCTTGAGGCCCAGGGTCCATCAAATTCTTATTTTTTAAATGCAGGCAAATTTCCACCACAATAGGTCGAGGGCCCATCAAATTCTTAGGGCATTCTTAGTTCTCTATTGTATGCATCTGCGCAATTTGGAGCGAGCTAAAGCGAGGTAACGAGGTGGAGTTGGCAGGTGTAACAAGAGGCATGCAATTTTTTTTAAAGAACCTGAACAATTGTTTTTTTTGCAAAGCCGGACTTGTCTGAGTTTCACAAGAGCAGCGCCGAAAAAACAATTTTTCAGGGCGCGATTTTTTTTTTCGCAGTGCCTAGCTGGGCCCCTTCAATCCCCGCGGGAAGGGTTCATTCCATTTCATCGTTCAGGGCGAATAGGAAAAAAACAATTTGAGCCTGAAAAATTGCTTTCTTGCCAAGAGCCGCGGAGCTCAGTCGGCAGAGCGTTGGGCTAAGGTATCGTGGTCGCGGGCTCGATTCTAGCCACGGTTTTTTCCTGGCCAGGGCTGTTTTCATCAAGCTATTGGGAAAAACAATCTTTCAGGTCCCCAAGTCTATCCATATATAGATTTTGCGTGGATTGGAAGCAGTCCAAGCATGTGCGAAGAAAACATTTTTTCGGAGCTTGAAAAATTGTTTTTCTGCAAAACCCGATTTCATCCCATAAGACCATAAGGGGTCACTGGTCACTCCACCAAAAAAAAAGTGAACCGCAAAGGGGAATTGCAAACCTCACGTATAAGCAGTAATTTCAGAATTTGGCAATCCTATTCCACAAATTCTTAAAGTGCTTGGTATAGCTGAAAATATGTAGCCCGCCTTGGATCCGAGCCCCTCAAACTCTTATACAATGCATTCTTATACAATATTCAAGCTGTATAAATACATATATTATGTATATATATATATACATATATATATATATTATACACACACGTGTATATACATATATAAATACATATACATATATACATATACATATATACATATACATATATACATATACATATATACATATACATATATACATATATGTGTGTATCTAGCTGAATTATCGGGACTTCAAATGATGTCACCACAAGATGGTGGTTAGTAGGGGAATAACCCAATAATTGTGGCCTAATGTCAAAATTTTTCAGGATGGTGAACTATGAAAATCCAGCCAAATATCATATGATATGCAAACTTGTAAACCATCCTGAAATTCACCAGAAATGGGTGGTATAAACCCTCCGAAACTGGTGGTTTCTTTTGGGTTTACCACATTATACACAGAAAATGTGCACAAGAAGTGGTAGATCCAATGAGATCTGAACGAATTTTGGGGCGCCAGGCGCAGAGATACGGCATGGGCCACGAGGCACGGGCCCGGCACGTTGGGCATGTCGAGCCGACGTGGTAGTGCCCAGCGGACTGAAACCAACAGAATCAGGGGATTTAAAAGGACCAAGTGGTGTATTTAACCATGGAAACTGGGTGGATTTAGCTGATTTTGACATAGGAAAGTGATGGATTTAACCGTAAAAAATTAGATTTAACCATCAAACTTTACCAACTCAAGTACTCTGATTGTGGCTGATTTGCCACCAGCCATCTAGGTATTGATTGACCAAACAGGCATTGCACAGCAAAAATTGTGGTTTTGCGAACAATGTGGTTTTGCGGGGCCATACCAGCAAGACTCAGGGATTTACTCCCATGAAAATTGTCATGGATTCCCAAATGATACGGTAGATTTATAGTCCCATTTTGGTTTTCAAGGCAGCCAATGAACATGAGGATATCAAAAAAAATCTGCATGGCGCAGGACGAAGTGGCTAAATGAGCCGTTTGATCCCTTGGTGAACCATACCCAATATCAGATTTCGGTTTCCATCTTCAAGACTTCCCACCTTTAGCCCTTCAAGTGACAGTACTGAAGTAGTGATAAGTACTGAATGATTTTCGTAGAGGATCCTCTCGCCACCCAGCTGAGAAGCTCTCAAGCACCACGGCACGCGGCTGCAAAGCCATGGGGTGCACTGCTGGAAAGAATGAGGAGCACAAAATTGCCAGATGGAGACTGGGACGACAATTAAGAAAGTTGCCGCCTCTTCCATCCATGGAATGGACGATGAGTTTGCAGTCCAAATGAGTTCAAAAACATTAGCTGAATACGCGGTAGTGTTTTACAACTCCACATGTTTGTTTGCCAGCTGGCCCCCTCCCCATCCGTGGTTTTTTTCCCCCTCTTTGAATCCAACGTTGGATTCCAGGAGGGTAAATTTGGCTGAGGTATACCAATGTGCTCCCACGGCGTGGAGGCCATATACCGAAGATGACGGAGAGTCGCACGCGATGCTTGGCGGATGGTTTGGGTCGAAAGAAACGGTGCTTTTGGGGAGTTCGCCATGACAAATGGTGGTTTCATGACTGGTTGGTGGTTTCAAACATTCTTTATTTTCCATAATATATGGGATAATCCTTCCCATTGACTAGCATTTTTCAAGATGGTTAAAACCACCAACCAGATGATGTTTAACCGTTTGACCCAGGAAGAATAGTGATCTAATGGAAATATAATCAGGGCTGGGAGTTCACCAAGAAAGATATGGAGATTTCACCAGCATTGACATTTTGAATTGGAAGATGGAGTTTGACCAACAGAAATCGGGAATGTTTGGAGGCATCTATGATCATCCATACTTTTTTGCTTAGAACCAGCTCTTCCTTGGTGATGGCAAACTTTGTTGGCGATTCCTGCTGGTTGTCGGCTTGTTTTCTCATGGTTTTCTCAGTTTTACAGCATCCAAGAGGGGTACGGTATACCCAATAAACCTTAATTGAGGCTGGTTTATTTATGTGTATGATTGGGACCACATGACCAAATCCCTTCCATGGCCATCTCATTGAGGATACTTGCCACTGGAAATCAAAGGCTGGGTCGGGGCAAGGTCGGAGGATTCCCTTGGACCATAGTCTTTTGGGATATCTAGGATATCAAGAAGATAGCAAAGAGTCCATAGGTACATGATCATGTATTTGTCTACATATATCACCCTTCCCACATTAATAATCATTAATATGTGTATATATAGATAGATACACATGCCAATCTTGCGGCTAACGGTTCACAGGGCGGCTATATTTGGACCCAACAAGATCGAACAGTGGTGAACCTCCCCGGGCTCGGAGGCTGTTGTGTTTTGAAGGAAGTCAGTCAGAACAAGCACCTTGGTGTGCAGCTGGTGAGGGCGGTGCAGGTGACGTCTTTTGCCTTAAAAGTGACTGCGGTGTTGTCAGGCGTAGCAATTCGTGGCCATGTTTAGTGGGAAACACCGGGAAACCAACACTTTCGGTATCAACTGGAGGTACGGTTGCTGGTGAGTCAGCGATTCTGGCTGTGAGATTCTGTGAGATATGTGGGTTTCATGCTGGCTACTGGAAGCGACCTCACTATTGGATTACAGAAAATGCAGTATATCAATGTATATCATATTATATCATATCCGGTGAAAATTGTACAAAGTTTGGGCGTATGATAATACAGAGGATTTAGAACACCAAATCCCTTCTTTCCAGAAGAGATGAAGGTTATCAGGGGAATTCATTGTATGTGTCATTCACTAGATTTGAGATTTGACTTACTTTGATATTGTTCATCAGCCACAGGTAGAGTTGTTCATCGTAAACAGCTGCCAGGAATGTGTAGAGTTACGTGCTGAAAATGAGCATAATCATACAGCTACTGGTTGCTGGTTTCAACATGTCGCAACAGTCCTCTTTTGATCCTGAAAAGTTTGGAAATAACAGTCCCCATCTAACTAACTTCAGCTTTCCTCCCTACTTGGGTTTGTCCGAATAATCGGGTAAACCCGCCTCCAGTGGCAGGTATCGCGTGGACAACAGCGAACTAAAGGACCGGGCCCATGGTGTGTCTTGGCAGCGGAGAAGGACGTGCCAATCAATGGATACTGACCTATATATATATATATCTCTATCAGTGGAGACATCCGAGCCTTCCGAAGAACCTTGTTGATGGGTGTATATATATATATTATATACACATAAACTTATATAATTATATAACTATATATATATATGTGGATATGGATATGGAGAGAGATGGGGCTATACTGAATTGTTTATTGGGTATGGACTAACCCAGAATAGGATAGCCGATAGCCGTTTGCTGACCAGTCTAATGGGATGGGTGGGATAGGGTATTCTTCCATGGCTCATCTGGGGACAACTCCATTAACTTGTAGCTGGGTTAAAAGATGATATAACTAACTTATAACTAATACTAGTACCGTTTTATGGTATATATAGGGTCACAACTATACAAGTATGTTACATAGAAGTTAGCGTCCATCGACCATAAGAGCTTAACTGGGATATATATATATATAATAACTAATGATATATGATATATGATATATAATATAGAATATATAATTTTTAATATATAACATATAATATATAATATGTAATATATAATATATAAAATATAACATTTAATATATACAGTAATATAATATATATATAATATATAATATATAATATATAATAAATAATATATAGTATATAACATATAGTATCTAATATTTAATATATAATTTATAATATATAATTTATAATATATAATTTAAAATATATAATATATAATATATAATACATAATATATAGTATATAATATATAAGATATAATATACAATACAATATATGATATGATATAATACATAAAAAATAAGCTAATATTAGAATATAATTTAGTATGATTTAATGTAATATAATATAATATACTATGATATACAATATAATATAATATAATATATATTAATATATAATAATATATAATGATATATAATAAGATATAATAATATATGATATATATTGTATATAATATAAAGAATATAGTAAAAAAATAGTTTAGGATAATTTAATATATAATATAATATGATATGATCTAATATATTATATAATATAATATAACATAATATAATATACTGTAAGTTAATATAATATTTATAAGATAATATAATATATTATAATAATATATATATATATACATTATATAATGTATATATACCGCAATAAAATAAAATATATTATAGTATTAATATTATAATAAAATTTTTAAGAATGCAATATAATATAATATATAATATAATATTTAATATAATAGATAATATAATATATACTATAATATTTACTATAATATATAATATAAAATAAACTATAATATATATAATATAATATATAATATAATATGTAATACAATATAATATATAATATTATATATTATATAATTTTTAATATATGATATAATTTCATATAATATAAAATATACAATATTTAATGCAAAATATACAATATATGATATATAACATACAATACAATATAATATGATATAATACAATACAATATAGAATATGATATAATACAATGCAATATAGAATATGATATATATATATGACTGACTTAGGTATCACATTTATAGTATTTTGAGAAAGAAACAACTCTATGTTGTCTAAGTCGTGCCTTGTATGAGCGAAATGACGACGCCATTTTGGGATTTCTCCAGCCAGACTCCACTGAATCCCATCATTGAAGCGATTCCTTTCTAGTTTTCAGGGACATTTTCTGGTTGGTGGTTTCATTTGCTTCATTGTCATGTCTACCAGGATGATGTCCAGTTCTTACATCATATACAACTAGACATCAACTATTTTTGGCTGATTTCTCCATCTGGTTGCTGAATGTTGGTGATATCACCACGTATCAATCAATTTTGGGTATCCACATGAAAAATGGTTGACCAGTGGTTTCATTTTTTGAAAAACACAAGTCTCTTTGGGAGGATGGTTCCAATTGACAGTCGCATATTTTCAAGCGGGCATCTCAACCACCAGTTGATATCCCCCTTTCTTGGTTGATATCCTTGAATCAAAAGGGCTTAGTTTCTATGGCACTGCCGGATATCAGGTCTGTTATCGATTGTCGAAGAGCGTCGACGACAAGGAACGTGCTGACAGGGGTAGCGGAGATGGGTGAGCGGAGAGGGCAAACAGTACAACAGAACGATGTTTCGTTTTTCTCTTTTAACCAGAATATTGATAATGAACCCTAGGTATTTGGTCAATACCAAAATTTAGGAGGTGGATAGTGGATTTGACGATGGTTCAAGACCTGGGGGAGCATTGCAACCAGGTGATGAACATCCATTTGCAACCTATTTTGGTGTTGATACCAAATGAAGCGGCAAAGGAGGTATCATTCACATCTTAGCATCACAACCATTCTAGCTACACTTTTGGGATGTGAACTACAGGGTCAATGCAGGGTTCCTGGCTTTTGACCCTTTGACCAGGATAGAACTTGGGTTCAAAGAAGACGGGCATCCCGCTAGAACTCCAACGCCTAATCGTTTGTCTGGAAATAGGGCTAATTATATACCCTCTGGTTATTTAACATAGCCATGGAAAATTGCCCATTTATAGATGGTTTACCTATTCAAAATGGTGATTTTCCATGGCTATGTTAAAAAACCAGAGGGTACATCTAATTACCATATTCAATCCACTGGTTGATCATATTCTCGATATTTTCTGATCGCCACACTGCGGGGTCAATCCCCAATTTTCAGACCTGATGCGTTGGTGGATTCAGAACACCGTGGGCTAAAACCAGCCCCTCCACTGGGTGCAAAAAAACAACATCCAAGCATCTTCAATCAGCAAAAGCCTCGTGCTTTCGACTTTCAATGGAATATTTTGCAGAAGTATCCACATTAGAACATGGATTTGTCGTTTGTCTCACCATGGGTCGTAGCGCACACTTTTCACGGAAAATAAAGGCGATGATGCGAGGTTTGTCTGGAGCTATAGGGTTATATACACCCCATAAATCCCCATGATATGTGGCATGACAAAAAGTAGGGTGATATACCCGTATTGGATTATATAGGGGGACGGTCATCCCCTTGTTAGGGGTTCATTAATACCCTTGAATAGCAGAATCCCATTCATGCTGGTGGGATGGCAATACCCCATTCATCCCATCCCATGCAACATGATTAATTATGGCACGTATACACATGTATATACATAATACACACACACACATATATATATATATACATATTATGCATTGCTTTGTCTGAAAATTGAGTACCCCTAAATACGCAGGAGAATCACAATTTCCCCCATAAAAAATGGCAATAGATTCGGGGTACTCCCCTGGTTATATATCCCTTTCTAGCCGACTATATCCCCCATGAAACTGTTGGCTTGATACCCCCATTGTTGTTGCTTAACTTCATCACATACACGGACAACTCCACTGAATGTCCTTTTCCCTTTGGTTGAGTAGGAAAAAAGAAGCCGCAGCCATTCAACAATCAAGAGGTAGATTTAAAATGATGATAAATCTGGATAAATCATACTACATGAATTTAGATTCCCATGAAATCTCCACTTTGAGTGGTTCAATCCCAAGGTTCATTGAACTCCTACTTTTCATTGGTCCAATCTCCGTGAAATCCCGTCCCCGGCTCGACCGCGTAGGACCCCGAGCACGTCGCCTATTGGGGCTCTGTGGTGATCGGTCGGCCGGCGGGGGACGGCTGGCTGTGCTGCGACCTCGATGAGGAGGGGATGGAGCTCCTGGAGAGGTCATGGGGCATGGGGGCATGGGGGGTTGGGAGTTGGGGACCTCAAAGGTTCGTTGTTTGAAATTCCGGAAAGATGGGAGAAGCTAGTACTACCTAGTACATCCTAATATCAAGAAATGTGGGGCTTGAAGGGCCGGAAAGTATGTCAAGAAATGGGGCTTGAACATGGAGCTATGTTAAGCCAAAAGAGTTGGGGTGAAACCCAGCAGAAACAGGGTTTAGCCCAGGTTCGCAAATAAACTTTGGGGAGAACCTGTGAAATCTGTTGAGCGATTGTGGATAAGTTGGGTTCTTGTATAGGTCTGCACTAAGTGACACTTCGCGGATGTAATGGCCCAAGCAGCATTATGGAATCTGAATGTAAGCTGGGCAGCAAAAATTGGAAATTTATCAACTCGAGTCAATCTGCAAGACTGGGGTTTGCTTACGACATCGCCACAAAACACACGGCTTCACAAAAAAAGTCGCATGCTAATCAATAAACCTAATCAAGTCGAGTCAATTGACAAAACTCAGGGATACCCTTTGTTGATCAAACGTGGCTGGGACGTTCCCATCGATTCTCTGAAAATTTCCGGCCGGGATCATGAGAGCGTAGACACCACGACCAAACACAGATAGTCAATGGTAGTCCCACATGATGAATGATTCATAGTGTTTTTTTATTCCACTTTATATATGTATAATATATATATATACATACATATATATATACATAATTGTATGTATATATATATATGATATGTATATGTATATGTATATGTATATGTATATGTAGATGTAGATGTATATGTAGATGTATATGTAGATGTATATGTAGATGTGAATATGTATATGTATATGTATATGTATATGTAGATGTATATGTAGATGTATATGTAGATGTATATGTATATGTAGATGTATATGTAGATGTATATGTATATGTATATGTATATGTAGATGTGAATATGTATATGTAGATGTATATGTAGATGTATATGTATATGTATATGTAGATGTATATGTAGATGTGAATATGTATATGTATATGTATATGTAGATGTGAATATGTATATGTAGATGTATATGTAGATGTATATGTAGATGTGAATATGTATATGTAGATGTATATGTAGATGTATATGTAGATGTGAATATGTATATGTAGATGTATATGTAGATGTATATGTAGATGTGAATATGTATATGTAGATGTATATGTAGATGTGAATATGTATATGTAGATGTATATGTAGATGTATATGTAGATGTGAATATGTATATGTAGATGTATATGTAGATGTATATATAGATGTGAATATGTATATGTAGATGTATATGTAGATGTATATGTAGATGTGAATATGTATATGTATATGTAGATGTATATGTAGATGTGAATATGTAGATGTGAATATGTATATGTAGATGTATATGTAGATGTGAATATGTATATGTAGATGTATATGTATATGTAGATGTATATGTATATGTAGATGTATATGTAGATGTATATGTAGATGTGAATATGTATATGTAGATGTGAATATGTATATGTAGATGTATATGTAGATGTATATGTAGATGTATATTGTAGATGAGCTATGTAGATGGTGAATCGGTATATGTAGATGTATATGTAGATGTATATGTAGATGTGAATATGTATTATGTGATGTATATGAAGATGTATAGGTAGCTGTATCTGTCGATGTAGATGTGACTATGTATATGTAGATGTATATGTAGATGTATATGTAGATGTGATATGGAGATGTAGATGATTATGTAGATGAGTATGTAGATTGGACTATGTATATGTAGATGTAGATGTGAATATGTATATGTAGATGTATATGTAGATGTATATGGTAGATGTAATATGTAGATGTAGATGATATGTATATGTATATGTAAGATGTGAATATGTATAGTAGAGTATAGGTTATGTAGAAGTATATGTAGAGTATATGTAGATGTGAATATGTATAGTAGACGTAAGGTAGATGTATATGAGATGTGCATAGTATATGTAGAGAAAAAAAAACATGGATTGTAGATGATATTAGATGGGAAATAGTATATGTAGATGTGAATATGTATATGTAGATGTGAATATGTATATGTAGATGTATATGTAGATGTATATGTAGATGTGAATATATATATACATATGTATATATGTATTATGCATAATTGCTGTGACCCTCCGAGGATGAAGCTTCTTTCAGGCTTGGGCCCCCCATCTTGATCTTCACTATCCATTTTCCGGGTGAAGTCCCAACGGCCGCAGGCTCGAGAAGGAGAATCCCATTGAAACGCTGAAACGCTGTGGTCACAAAGGTCCTTTTTGGCTGCACCTAGATGGGCCAAGAATCACAACAGGGGCAATTGTGTATATATAATATACATAATACATACGTTCTAATGTAATGTTACATGATAATTCATATACAGCATCCTGTGTTCTTGGCTTGTAACATGACCCAGCTATGGTTTTCGCATCGGGGGGGAAATCCCTAGGAACCCCCTCAGCAGCTGACCTACTGGGATGATGGCTGCATATACATCAGAATGCAACTGTTCATCAGCAACTCCCGAGATGATATATACTGATTCAATCTGATTCACTCTTGTCTCAGGTTTCTTTGAGATTTTTGAACTGATGTTAGTTTTCTTCAGTCTTTGAAAAGACGTCTCTTCCCCTCTTTCTATTGCTTCAAGGTGCCCCCAAATTTCTGTGGCATCGTTTCTGGGTAAGTTTCATAAGGACCTCACTGCGATCTCACTGGACGATTTGTTTCATGGGGAATTACAGTATCCCAATATTAGTCGTTTTTCAGCTTAGTGACCCAGATCGTTTCCGAGGTCGCCTGATGGTTTCCGGTTCCACTAGTTCTAATGTGGACGGCCGCTGGGTGGCGCGCGGCCACACGGGGACCAAAGTCATCGACGGCGATATGGTGCAGTATGGCCTGGGCTTAAGCACCACGATGGCCTGGGAATCTTGGGTATGGAATGGAGGTTGTGGTTGGAGTTTTTTTTGGTGAGTGATACCAGTACCCATCTGGCAATTGAATATAGTGGAAAATCAATGAACATCACCATCTTTCAATATCAAAGTTTTTTTTTCACAAGGTTAACATCTAAAAATAGGGATAGCCTCTAGCAATTAACATAGCTATGGAATGAATCATTTTTTTAAATAGGTAGCGGGAAATCGTCCGTAAATGGGCCGTTTTCCATACTGTAGCTATGTTGAACTACTGGAGTGTGGTATTTTTTGGGTGATGGGGGAAGATTTTGAGAGAATTGACGGTTTCTTTAGTGCTATTCTTGACGGTTGATCCTTGGGAATGCTGGAGTTCTCCTGCGCCTAGCAAGATGAGGTTCCCGTTTACGCTTAACTGGGTTTATGGGGAATATAACTACAGTCAACGTGGTGTTTTTTTTGCAACTTACAACTGGGGGCTTCACCTTGCGGCGAGAAAAAAACATCACTAGTTTATTAGTAGTTGAATGGAACAGGACATTCGCTGTGACCGTTGTGACATCAATTTTAGAGATGGGTGGTTGAGCCACCAACCTAGGTGTTTTGATAGGACAAATGAAAGGAAACCGTAGGTTTTTCCTATGAACAGAGGGTTTCCTGCGATGTTCCGCACAAGTCTGCGAGCAAGAACGTCCCAGACCTGGGAGGTCCAAGTGACGAACCAAAATCTTGGGAAAGCGTTTCTTTCAGATCAAAGCTTTTTCCTCAACTTTGGGGAAGCGATTCTAGAGTACATAATTGGGTAAGTTGGCCACATTGTCTCAGATCATTGAGTATTGACAGATATGAATGGATTTAGTCAAGGAGCATGCAAGTTCAGCGGATGTTACGCTTCTAACAGGGAACCCCCGCAGAGATTCTTGGCTCACCCTGCCATGGCTAGTAGTGCAGAGAGCTGGCTGGCAGGTTCCTCATCAGATGGCAACCCAATTCACCTCCAAGTCCAGTTCTTGAGTGGTGAAGGATTCAGGCTGAGTGTGACTCCTGCGACTTCAGGCCGGGAGCTACAAGAGTTGGTCTCCGCAAAGTTGGACTCCAGAAAAGGTCGAAAGTTGGTCTTGCACCACCATGGGTCAGAGCTGCTGCCCAACCTGGCGTTGCAACAGCAAGGCATTGATTCGAGCCAGGAAGCAACCGTGTCATGCACTTTTGTGCCAACCAATTTATATGCGGCATGGAGTTCTGTCCGAGGACTTGCAAGCCCCAAGGGAGAGTTTCCGATGGAAGGGGTGACGCGGCTGGAAGGTGCGCTACCTGGGCCGTATATGGACTCCCTTCCCGAGTACCTTCAAAGCTTGGCTTTCGGTCATGACTTCAACGAAAGTCTGAAAGGTGTGAACTTGCCAAAAGGTCTTCAAAGCTTGACATTTGGTAAACGGTTCAACCAGAGCCTCGAAGGTATGACTTGGCCAGACAGTCTTGAAAGTTTGACCTTCGGTCGTGACTTCAACCAGAGTCTGAAAGGTGTGAGCATGCCAAACAGTCTTGAAAGTTTGACCTTTGGGGATTGTTTCAACCACAGCCTGATAGATATAGCGTGGCCAAACCGCCTTCAAAGCTTGACCTTTGGTCGTGATTTTAACCAGAGCTTGGAGGGTGTGACCTTGCCAAACAGTCTTGAAAGTTTGACCTTTGGGGATCGTTTCAACCGGGTTCTAGAGCAAGCTTGGCCAAAGAACCTTCAAAGCTTAGCTTTTGGAGACTATTTCGACTGCAGCCTGGAGCACACAACTTTGCCAAGCAGCATTCAAACCTTGACATTCGGAGATAGCTTCAACCAGAGTCTAGCACGTGTAACTTTACCCAACAAGCTTCGAATCTTGACGTTTGGCTTTGCTTTTAACCAGAGCCTAGTAGGCACGATCCTGCCAAGCAGTCTTAAAAGGTTGACTTTTGGGAAAAACTTCAAGCAAAGTCTGAAGAGCTTGCACCTGCCAAGTATGCTTGAATGTTTGACATTTGGGGATTATTACAACAAGAGCTTGGAGGACGTCTCTTTGCCAGAAAGCCTTCAACGTTTGACTTTTGGAGATTGTTTTAGCCAGGGTCTTGATCACATAGCTTTGCCAAAGAATCTTCAAAGCTTGACAGTCGGTCACCAATTCAACCATGGCCTGATCTTGCCAAATCATCTCAAAAACCTGACTTTCTGCCACCAATTCAACCAAACCCTAGAGGGCATCGCATGGCCAAGCAGTCTTCAAGGCTTTACCTTCGGTCGTGACTTCAACCAGAGTCTGAAAGGTGTGAGCATGCCAAAAGGTCTTCAAAGTTTGACTTTCGGTCATGACTTCAACCAGAGCTTGGAGGGTGTGACCTTGCCAAACAGTCTTGAAAGTTTGACCCTTGGGGATTGTTTCAACCACAGCCTGATAGATATAGCGTGGCCAAACCGCCTTCAAAGCTTGACCTTTGGTCGTGATTTTAACCAGAGCTTGGAGGGTGTGACCTTGCCAGACAGTCTTGAAAGTTTGACCCTTGGGGATTTTTTCAACCGGAGTCTACAGCACGCAGCTTTGCCAAAGAGCCTTCAAAGCTTGACTTTCGGGCGTGACTTCAACCAGTGCTTGAACTGTGTGACTTTGCCAGATAGTCTTGAAAGTTTGACCCTTGGGGATTGTTTCAACCAGAGTCTACAGCACGCATCTTTGCCAAAGAGCCTTCAAAGCTTGACTTTCGGGCGTGACTTCAACCAGAGCTTGAAGGGTGTGACTTTGCCAGATGGTCTCAAGAGTTTGACTCTTGGCGACAACTTCAACCAGTGCCTCACTGGGGTTTCGTTGCCAAACTTTCTTGAAAACCTGACTTTCGGCCACGACTTCAACCAGAGCCTAGAGCAGGTTGCATTGCCGAGCTTCCTTCAAAGCTTGAGATTCGGTGATGGCTTCGGGAAGAGACTTGGTCGGCATATTTTGCCGACAGGCCTGTGCAGCTTGCATTTGGAGGGCATACTCTTGACGTGCTAACGATTACATCGCCATTCCGTGGGATGGAGCCAAAAGAGTCCTCTGGGATTCCTAGGGCTGGTCTGGCAGCGACTTCCGATGCCTTCGTGCCCTTTGGAGCTTTCATCAGGGAACTTATGAGGTGGTTGTGTTAGATTTAGATGTGATTCGATGATTCTGTGAATTGTATTTATACAGACATATTACATATTCATAGGTATAAATAATTGAATTATACATGATGATGCAGACAATACTATGCAGTAAAAAATGATAACAGCAATAACCAAAAAAACATTGTAGCAATAAGGCAATCTGTTGTGATTATTGTTCTTAAATGTATTCTGGGTCAACATGTAAATAAGGATCCTCCAGACCCTCATAAGACCAACCAGAATTTGTAGGAATTCATATGATGGTTCCCAAACAAGTGGACCTGGTGACCTGGTGGACCTGGTGGACCTGGAAAATAGGGGGAATAACATGGAATAACTAACTCCAACGTCCCAGGAAGGTCTCAACAGCTTTTCCATTGACGTCATGGGAGAAAGACGACTCTGGGCATGGCTGGGTCCTCTGGAAAGGGTGCTCGGTGATGGCCATCGGTGATGGCCATCGCTGATGATGAAGTAAAAGACATCACAACTTGCCTTGAGATGGGATTTCTTATTTTGGCTGGCCATCTTTCTTTGATGTAAGTTGGTCATAGATTGACCTCTTTCTGCACAATTGCCAAGCGACACGGAGTCACGAGACTGGTTAATCTAAAGTGGGTCTGTCTGAAAATGAGGTACACTCCCCAAAATGGTCATTGACGGTCATTGTAATATGATGAACAACCATCAAATTCGAGGATACCGTACCCTATTCCAGACAAACCGGAAAATGTATCCCATGGTGTGTTGGGTCATGAGACATGGTGACTTTGTCATTGCGCCTTGCGCTGGATTGATGAGTTATATTATTCAGTACCACGTCATTTTATCTTTGCCGGTTCTACAATGACAACAATACTTCCGAACACTTTGTAGTTGTATCGGAATATTCACTCACAACTTGAATGATCAGATAAAAAAGGTAGCCTCCCGTAGTGGCAACGATACAGTAAATCCCAACTTTCGATTCTTTGGAGGAACTGGTGGATCTTCCACAAGAGAGTGCTGGCATAGTCCCAGTTTGTCATTTTTGAATCCCCAGTGATGGGTAAGATCTGCATAGCTAGTCATGCAGCCCTTGGATTGCTCCTGCCCCGCTCTATTTGGAGTAAATCATAGCTCCGATTTTCATCCATTTTGTTGTGGGTGAAGTATGGTGAAGTCATATACCATATACTGGTTGGTGGTTTGGAACATGTTTTATTTTCCATTTCATATATGGGATAATCCTTCCCATTGCCTTTCACATTTTTCAAGATGGTTAAAAGCACCAACCAGATATACTGTTTGTTGGTGAATTACCATCTCATCACGGCCCATCGAAGCTGGCCTTTTCTTGGCCTTTTCCGAGCCAGTAGGACGAGTTTCCAAGGACGGGCTCGCTTGATTGATGACACCTTAGTCTGGAACGATGGCGATGTGTGGATACTTGGCCCCGCCAGAATCGTGGATTTCAACCGACCAAAAGAGATAAAATAGCCATTTCAACGGAGGTATTCAAGGCCCGTGAACATTCCGGCAAATTCAGATGGATGCGCATTTCAGAAGCAGAAATGAGTCTACCATCCAGCAACATCCAGCAACATCCAGCAACATCCAAGGACCCGTGATGGGCGAACACGCCATTCCAACATGAAGCCTGTGGACACTTATGGAGACAGCGAGCTGGAAGCAGGGACTGCCATGATGCCGCCCTTTACTGCCTTCTGCCAGAAGGGATTGAAACCCAACAGTCCCAACCAGGCCGTGGAAGGGCTGTGGAGGGATACGTACGTGTACTACGGAGTACTACGTATAGCCATGCATACAATATCCATATGGCTATGGATCAATACCTATACATACCATTTTTAGGGGGATGAACATCCATTTACCAGCTATTTTGATGTTCACCAGGGGTACAAGGTTTTGACACACTGCCATATAACCATGCTATTACAATATATACATGTATAGTATGTAGATAAATGTATTTATACATGTAGATATACTCATAGCGGCATGCACACATGCGCACCTCATATATCGATCTGAAGATTATATACCAACCATCCTGGCAGTGATGACATTTGCGAAATTCTCGCCTCCATCGCCTCAGCCATGGTGTTGGTAATATGTACCCATAGAAGGCATTTATTTAGGGCAAAGGTAGGTAGGTAGGTAGATAGAATTGATTGATTGATGGATGGATGGATGGGCGGGTGTAGATAGGTAGATAGGTAGATAGGTAGATAGGTAGATAGGTAAATAGGTGAATAGGTAGATAGATAGATAGATAGATAGATAGATAGATAGGATAGATAGGATAGATAGGATAGATAGGATAGATAGGATAGATAGGATAGATAGATAGATAGATAGATAGATAGAAAGATAGATAGATAGATAGATAGATAGATAGATAGATAGATTAGATAGATAGAAAGATAGATAGATAGATAGATAGATAGCTAGCTAGATAGATAGATAGATTAGATTAGATTAGATTAGATTAGATTAGATTATATTAGATTAGATAGATAGATAGATAGATAGATAGATAGATAGATAGATAGATAGATAGATAGATAGATAGGATAGATAGGATAGATAGGATAGATAGGATAGATAGGATAGATAGGATAGATAGGATAGATAGATAGATAGATAGGATAGATAGGATAGATAGATAGATAGATAGATAGATAGATAGATAGATAGATAGATAGGATAGATAGATAGATAGATAGATAGGATAGATAGGATGATAGGATAGATATAGATAGGATAGATAGGATAGATAGGATAGATAGGATAGATAGGATAGATAGGATAGATAGGATAGATAGGATAGATAGGATAGATAGATAGGATAGATAGGATAGATAGGATAGGATAGATAGGATAGATAGGATAGATAGGATAGATAGGATAGATAGGATAGATAGGATATCGGATAGGATAGATAGGATAGATAGGATAGATAGGATAGATAGGATAGATAGGATAGATAGGATAGATAGGATAGATAGGATAGATAGGATCGATAGGATAGATAGGATAGATAGGATAGATAGGATAGATAGGATAGATAGGATAGATAGGATAGATAGGATAGATGGATAGATAGATAGATAGATAGATAGAGAGATAGAGAGATAGAGAGATAGAGAGATAGAGAGATAGATAGATATAGATAGATATAGATAGATATAGATAGAGATAGATATAGATAAAGATAAATATAGATAGATTCAATTAAATAGAGATATATAGAAATAAAAATAGATAGATATAGAGATAGATAGAGACAGATAGAGATAGATAGAGATAGATAGAGATATATAGAGATAGATAGAGATAGATAGAGATAGATAGATATAGAGATAGAGATAGAGATAGATACATAGATAGATAGAGATAGAGATGAGATAGATAGAGGTAGATAGAGATGGATAGATGGATAGATGGATCGATGGATCGATGGATGGATGGATGGATGGATGGATGGACATGGATGACTGGTTTCTTCTAGCTTTCACTACTGGTGGCGATTATCCTGATGGTCATGATCTTCCGATTTGAGAGTTCTTGGATGTTGGCATCTGCGATGAAAGGTTAGACCCCAAATAGAGTGCATCCCTTCAAATGGCCATTTGGGTATGGATCAATACCTATCAATACCATTTTCAGTGGGATGAACATCCATTTACCAGCTATTTTGATGTTCACCAGGGGTACAAGGTTTTGACACACTGCTATTTCAGTAAGGGACATGATTTGAGGGGTAGCGCTTTTTCAGGTAAACGCTTCTGGTGCAACAAATTTAAGGGATCCCTATGCCGATTGGAAGCCAACGGCACTGATTTAAGCCCAGCTGGTGGTTTCAATTATTTATCGTTTTCCAGAGGTGATGAGCCCAATTGATTTTCATATTTTTGGTCAAAAGTGGCTTGGGACCAACCAATTCAGAATGATTAGACCTCGTGCCCCAATTTTAGTTTGTTGTATCTCAATTTTCATGCATGATCAACAGGTAGCTCCGCCGACCAGATTGTTGATGGTTATGGTCGCATCAGTATGTCTGTGGGTAATCCATATCAGCCAACCAATTCTTGTGAGCAGATACCATCCCTGTTTCGATTGGTTCTATCTCCATGTATATTCATGTTATGTCCACTGGTGTCCATTGTTGATGAGCCCTGTGGTGTCGATATCGTAACCACTGGCGACATGTTCAGTACTCAAACTTCCATTGTTTAGTATCCCCAGAGCCGCCCCATCCATTTTCCCCACCTGTTTTTTCATGGCGAGAAACTGTCAACCACCAGCCATTGCGCCCAAATCTGAGTAGGACGCTTGGTCCGTGGTCCGTGTTGAAGACGATTTCTCCATTTATTCGGTCTACGATGGGCATGGCCCCCATGGCCACTTGGACATTTTCAGAAAAACGGTTGGCTGGTTGGGATTGATTAAACTTTGAATCTGTATCTGTGGTGAACATGGGTGGAAAGTGAAAATAGTTCCAAAAAGCATCCAAAATCCTCACAAAAACCTTTCCGCAGGTTTTGACCCATAGCCATTACCATTCACTCTGCACTGAGACTTTGGGGATAGCTGGATAGTGGGAGTGATCACCCCCAACGACATATATTTATTGATGATGATGATGATGACGATGACGATGACGATGATGATGATGATGATGGTGGTGGTCATGATGGTCCTGACCATGATGATGATCATGATGATGATCATGATCATCATCATGATCATCAGTGAGCTCAACATAGTCCCACCCGAAATCCAAATTGAAACGAGTCACCAGGAACAGCATCTTTCAGACCCCATTGTTTGGTCTTCCATGTTTCAGTTTCCAGACACATGTAACTTCACAAATACTGGATCATTGAAAGAACAACTGGTCATCCGAGATCATCCTCAAACCAAAAAATGATCATAACCCAAGACCCCTCTTCTTCAAGGTGTATCACATTCAGCAAGTGGGATTAGTAGCCATATGAAACAACCGAGTCATGCATGGACCATCCCACCCCCTTTGTATCGGTCACAACTGGGACCCGAATCTTGTTGCTTGTTGTATCTATCCTTCTATCCCATTGAATCCCCATTAAATGGCTGACATTTTCCAACCCACCACGTCGCTTCAATCATGTTGAATCCAATTGTTTTGCTGCTGAAAAATCCACAAGTTGGCCAAGTAAATTCCACCTTTTCGCAACGGATTTCCAGATTTTTGGGTGAACTCATGATTTTCCCTGGGTGACATCCAGGTTTTTGGGTGAACCTCCCCAGCTTCTGCCGTTGATCTCAGGTCACGACGTGGCCAACTTCGTGAAGGACACCCTGCCGCGGCTGCTGGTGTCGCGACTCACCGAAGCGGCGGATCTCAGGGAGATGTTCACGGAAGCTGGGCAGAGATGGGTTGATGCCATGGGATGATTGGTCACCAAGATGGGTAAATGGGATGTACCCCTCTGGTAAACTAACATAGCGAACTGGAAAATCACCATGTTTAATGGGAAAATCCACTATTTCTATGGCCATTTTCAATAGCTATGTTAGTTTACCAGAGGGTAACTGGGATGATTGGTTGATGAAAACTAATTTTTGGAAAAGGTGGATCCCCAAAAATGAATACTGTAATTAGTTTTTAATGGACATTCCTATTAAAATGGATGATTTAGGGGTACCACTATTCCAGGAAACCTCCATATGGTAAACGAGATGATTGGTTGATGATACTAAATGGGATCATGAAATATGAAGCAATGATTGTTTGGGTTATTTGGGATTATTATAATATGAACCAATTGTTACAATATGGTAAATGGGATTATTATACTAACAAATTATACTATATGGGATCATTACATGGGATTCTTGTCTGTTGGTTGATGATTTCTTTGGGGATTATATGAACCAATAATAATTGGGGATGATCAGCAGCTATTAGAGGAATCCCGTTCTCAACCAACAGAAGTGGAGATGATGACCAATCAATAGTTGTGGTCGATCAACAAGCAGGATGAGATTCTATAAATGATCACAGAGATGTTTCGGACATGTGTTATGATGATTATCACACAAGACTCAAAATGATTCTTCAATCAACATTGTGAGATCAAGACACATTACTCGTGGAATTTACATACCAACTATATATATGGAGTTGCAATCCATGCGCACGCCGGCCCCTTCATCTTCCCAGAAAGGACGTCATTGGTGACGGGGCCTCTAAGAAGCCGTGCGTTTGTGAATGTTTTCGGTTGGTCATTTCTTGAAGTGTTAAACAACAATGTGTTTTAGTGATTTCATTTGAACTTGACATCAGAGAAAACCGTCCCAAAATCCCTGCTCCGGATCTCCGAAGGAATTGGTTTTCGACAACCCTCTGTGTGTGAAATGTTACGGCCACATTTTTGGCAAAACTGACCAGCTTTCCAAAGTGACTGGTGGCACCTTAGGTGCCACAACCATGGATTCACACCGGATGGACCAATGGTGTTTTCGGGATAGTTTTTTTGAGCTCCCAGATCCTGTCACAAGTGGAGGAGTTCTTTTGACGGAGTATCTATTCAAGTATAGATAGCATCAAAGATATGTGCACGTGCTAGAGAAGTTCATATGACGTAGCAGACGTAGCGGCAAGCAGCTGTGCAAATGCAAGGACGTCATTGCCCCAACCCAGCCCAAGAAGGGAGAAAAAAGGGAATTGGAGAGAAAAGTGCACGAACGCATGGCCTCAGGTGCCGTGCCCAAAAACAACATGCGGATTCTACCATCAATCATAAAAATGTCGGATCGCGGCGCGCTGCAGGATCACGCCAGGGGTTCGGAAGTGGGGTTCGAGTTTTTTTCCAGCGACATAACCCCAATTGGGAACTTGGTAGGTAGACTTGATTTGAGTTACTAATCTCTAACCAGTAGGGACTAATTGATGGTTAGACACCCCAATTAACAGTTACTGAACTTACCAGTAAGCTGGGAAAAAACAACTCCAAGTTCAATTCGGTTTACGAACCGGTAAACCCAAGTTGGATGACCGACCCATCATCCCAATCCAACTCCATATCCAAGGAAACCTACCGCCGCATGCACCTTCTGATCGACAGCGCGGATGCCTACGACAAGCTGAGCGCGCGCTGGTCGGGCTGCACCAGCACCACGGTTGTCCACCACCATCAGACAGGGCGTCTCAGTCTCGCCCATGTGGCCCGGCCGACCATTTTGCTGGCTTGAAACCAGCAGAATGGGATGATAAAATATGATGACATGCCGGTTAGTTGACTATTATAGTGAAAGAACCATCATTTGGAGTTTTAACCATCAACGAGACACAGTGATAGGTTCAAAATGATGGTTGAGTAGTGGGTTCTGTTCTACCACCTGGTTTCAAATGTCATAGCTAGTACTAACCAGTATGATTGGAAGGAGTTTTTTTCATGGCTCCTATTGATATGATATGTTTAAGGTGAACACAGAAATGAGGATGTAAACCATGCAGCATAGGGTTATATATATATATAATACAATATATATAATACAATATATATATAATACAATATATATATATAACTGGGTCGGTTGAAGGGAACATCCGCAGGAAAGCATGGTGAACTTACCAAAAGTTGGGGGAACATCTGTACAGTTTCCCTTCAACCAAGAGTGGTTGGATCAGGGAGGTTTCAACAATGGGAAGGTGATCTTGAGTGTAGAGACCTTGAGATGATTCATTCTGAAAACTTTTCAAGTTTGATCGAAGAGGTTCATTTTTAGTTTCCAGCTACCTAGACAGCACACCGCTGTAGTATTTGTGGATCATTTCACACCACATTTCTTCCTCCAAGAGCCAGTGCTTGGGTTGTTCTCCTGTCAGATTCAGATAGCCTGCGCAGTTTGAAGAGTTTTCCCATCCAAGTCTCCCATGCCTGGGCGGCAATTTTTGTTCTGTAGATTAGCCTCTGGTGATTTAACATAGCTCTGGAAATTGCCCATTATAGATTATATATATATGTGTATATGTACTGCCTATTAAATATGATGATTGTCCATAGCTATGTTAAATTATCACAGGGTAAACTGATAGCCAACCCCCAGAACGTGACCCCTCCAATAGTGGCTGTTGGTCGGTTGAATTCGATAGAAAAGATAGTGATAAATTATGATAAATTGAAGCGTTTCCATCTTTTTTTTGGGGGGTTACTATAGGCTAAGAGCCCTCCTGTTGAGGATTGAACCACCGAGGTTGGCGACAGCAGTGCAGTGCTGGGAGGCCATGGGAATGGGGATATGATGGGGATATGATGGGAGGGATGCATATATAATCATCATCGTATATATAGGTAAGTATGTATATATGTGTATGTATATTATAGATATATATGATTATGTGCAATATAAATTGATATGATATAAGTAATACAGACCATGTACACACACATAATGACACACACACGCACGTATATATATATATATACATGGATTTTGGTACAAACTGAGTGCATTCTTGATTTCAACTAAGATGGTGAAATTGCATTTTGCAGCTACTTGAGGAGTCTGGTGATTCGTATTCTTGGAAGATGGTGAACCTTACTGGCTGGTCAGACTGGGGGGCTACAGTCAAATCAAACCAAGAGGGAGTGATTATCAGTTACCCTCTGGTTATTTAACATAGCTGTGGAAAATGGCCTATTTATAGATGGTTTACCTGGGTTTACCTATTAAAACTGGTGATTTTCCATGGCTATGTTAAATAACCAGATGGTATAGTTATAGTATTGAATTATGCTTTCTACTCACAGTACTGCTTGGTTACTCAAATCAAATTGAAGAACTAAACTTGTAATTACTGGACCATACAGTATGGTCTAAACCACCCCGCACTATTTGTAGCGTGTTTTTCTCATTCAGCAGTCGCTAAAGTCGTTTGCCAGCACCGTTGGCATTGGTCAAGCCAGCTGGGTAGAAAAAACATCTCCAGCCAGTGAGGTTGGGACGGCGCCAAGACTTACGCCAAGCAGCTGACCAGAGATCATAAGCCGCAGCTGAAGGATGAGATGGCAAGGATCATCGCATCTGGAGGTGTAGCGAGCTGTGTTGCTGCCAAGGTAGCTACACAACCGAAATTCCAACATGGCACTGGGGTATCTGCAATTTCTAAAGATAAACTATGAAACATGTACAACTTGAAGACATTTGCCAAAAGTGTAGATGTCGGTGCTGAAATTCAGACTCACTTGCTGTCGCCAGGGTTGATCGACTTTGATGGATATTCAGATTATCGCATCTACAACAAGGACACCAACTGGCTATGGGGGCCCGGTCAGTCCAGAAATTGGGGCAGTGGCCATTCCCATGGTATAGGCCACCCAAATCTAAGCGTTTATCAATTTTCCCCGTGAAAGTGATTGTATGCATATTTTCAGACAGACCCAACTAGGTTGTCTGACAATTGGATGGTTAACTAGCCAGTGGTTTGGGGGGAGCTATGGGTCGCTATGGGTCTCCATATTCCCTATTTTGGGAGCTAGGAATTGAGTCAGAGCAGAGTTTTCTGTGGTTTTTTCGGAGTTTCAGCTGGGGCCCAGGCATCCACAACATGGACTGGTCATGGCTATGCACACATTATGATCATATAGTATACGTACATATATATATAATATACAATTATTCATGTGTATATATATACAATTAGATATATAATTATATAGTTATATTGTATATATGTATACATATGTTACATGTATACATATATATATGTATATACATATATATATATACATATATATGATAGTGCACCACCAAAAAGGTGAAATTTGGTAAACTCCTGCTAATACAGTGTCAAATCGAAGCTTTCTTATCTTTTCTTGGGCTCACTATGACACGAATCACCCCAGAGTGACTTGACCCACGGCGAACCCTTGATAGCTCAGGTAACTGTGATGAGAAACTAGTTGATTTGGAATAGACCAAAGACAAAACTATCTAAATTGGACCTCCACTCATTCATGTGATGCTTCTAGGTGTACGTCAGATATCGATGGAGTTCAAACACGTGACGGGGAAGTCAATGTCTTTTCTTTCCTGCAAAAGTCTAAAAATGCAGATGTATATACAATACCCTCTGGTAAACTAACATAACTATGGAAAATCACCATTTTTAATGGGAAAATCCACTATAAATGGTCATTTTCAATTGCTATGTTAGTTCACCAGAGGGTATATACAATACCAAAAATTCGTTGGTTGCATTCCCCTTCTGTACACGAATGTCCTTCTGAACACCCCAGTGGTTGATTTCGCAGCCCAACCCTGTTGCTTTTTAAATCATTCATTTTTTTGGGGGTGAACCTTCCAGATGTTTATATCGTTTTTTTTTTTCAAATGATTTAAAGTATTACTCAACTATTTTCGTTATGGCTAAACAACTTATATATATACATATAATGTTCCCTATTACATCCTATTACAACAGTATGCAATGTGTTTGAGACTCTGGCACCCTCGTTTACCCCAACTGTTCATCATCATCTTCCGCAGAAAAGATCATAATTTGGGGTAATATTCATATCAGTGGTGATATATTCATTGCAGTCAATTACAGTCGTATAATCCCATGACAATTGCAATTAATATTACTGTTCATATCCATTTCTATGACATATTTTGCCATCCCAGGAAAACATATAATTCAAAATATGTTTCATGTGATCCAAATGTGGTTGTGTCACTCACTCAAAGTGATCCCATTGTATCATGCATATGGCAATGCCGATGAATCCTATAGCGACTCATTGTCCCACCATAAAAGCTATAAAAGTGGCTATAAATCCCCACCATCAAAATAGAAATTCTTTGCTTTCCCCCCATTTTTGTTGCTTCAACTCCTATTTTTGCTAGTTCAGTCTCGCTTGTTACTTCTTGTTGGTTAAATCCCAGAAATCACATCTTTTCTTGCGCATCACCTCATTTCGCCAACACTTTTCTTGGTGGAATCATCGAAATACCCTCCAGCAATCAGAATTTTGGGAGCTTAGATCCACCATGTGTCCACCATGTGTTGAACTTAGATCCCCATTTTCAGTGGCTTCATATGACGGCCGCAGGATGGCTATGGTGCGGGGTTGAACATGACCCGCTCCCTGGGGGACCTGGAGGCGCATCGCGAGACTGGCCTCATTGCAGATCCCGAGGTATCAGAGCATCAGGTGGGGTGGTTCAAAGGGGATGCCATGGGTGGAAAGCCATGGAAAGCCATGGAAAGCAATGAAACCTTGGGATATATGGCTATGGATCAATACCTATACATACCATTTTTAGGGGGATGAACATCCATTTACCAGCTATTTTGATGTGAACTACAGGGATACAAGGTTTTGACACACTGCCATGTGTAATGGGATATGATGGGATATGATGGGATGTGCACCTAACAAAACGGTCTTTCGGGATGTAAAATGAGGATATGAGGGGTATGGGGGCAAGGAACTACGTACTATTGCTATCATATTCATATACTGTATATATATATATGTATAAAACAGGACTGGAAGCATTGATCGCTGGGATACAAGGAGATACTGTAGCTGGGACAACCTTGTGCTGTTGTTCAACAAAAAGATAGAAAAGTCATTCAACAAAGAACTTCGATGCCGTTTTATATCGAGTTAGTCCATTCCACTTATAATGTATATAATATAAATACTCGCATTATCATCCATCGTTTCGTAATGGACCTGCAGTATGCATAGTTTGGCCCAAAAAATCATCAGTGGTGCCTTTGGCTTGAGGTTGGAGCCCATGACCGAGTTCTATTGCTGTGCAGCGATGGAATTTGGGAGTTCATGAAGCCAGAGGACCGGACGTGAAACTCCACGTCGGCAGGTGTGTTGTGGTATGAGAACTGCAAGGTGGGCCGCTATAGCTAAGTTGGTTTACAACTGGAATAACCTTGGTTTGTAGAGGATATAACATGATATAATAACTATAGTTGATGGAGTTTATAAGCCAACTTATAACTGGGGGGTCCACCTTCTGTGGAGCTTCTTTTGCTCTCATTAATTGTTTAGTTAGGGGATCCTGGGGGTAGTGACCGTACACACTTTGGGATATGAACATCCATGCTAAATTTACCAGCCATTCTATGCTGTTTAGATGTTCACCAGAGTACTCATACATCGAGTTTGATCCACCGTGAAGTTCGATTCACAGTGACAATTTCGCTTTTGACTGGAATGTCTATCAACCAATGAGATCGAAGGAGTGGACAAAGGAGATCAATGGCACTTGAGGTACTTCCTCACTACTCTCAGAATCATGAACTTCTGGAGCTTTGGTGATGATTCGTGGATGTGTCAACGTTTCTGTCAACTTTTTTTGAACCGTGGATTTTCTCGTCATTTTTTTGTGTCAACTATTCTTTTTGAGCATTCAATTTGTGTGTCAACTATTCCTCTTGAGCCTTCAACTTATGAGTCAACTCTTTTTGAGCTTTTGCGTCAACTTGCGTTTGAGCCCTTAACTTTTGCACTTTTCGGTCTTTTCGGCGCACCTTTTATCTTTGATATTTTTCCATGTTTCATCTATGTTGGAGCTCCTGTCTCTTTGCATTTTTTCATGATTCTACAATGTGGGGCCCCCAAGATAGCTAAGTTGGTTTATAACTCCAATAACTATGGTTTATGGTACTTATAACTATAGTTAATGGGGTTTATAAACCAACTTATAACTGGGGGGCCCCACATTCTAGTAAGATCTCCTTCAGAATCTGGGGAGTTCTGAAACGATGAGATGTCTTTTGAACTGCCAGCTGCGATGTTTGGTTGGTCTCATTGTCGCTGCAAAGTTGCAACTCTATCTTTCCCAAAGGGATAGCCATGTCACAATAGCCATCTTGGATCATAAGTTGGATCCACCATTTTCGAAAAAGCAGCATTGATATCATCAGAGACCATCAATGCTTTGAAGACTGCTCAGTTCAAACCGAACCAAGTGACAGGCTCTGGACAATGAATATCCCGCTCTAAAGACTGAAATGATGAGAACCATGCCATTTCTTGTTGTGATGATTGATTCTTCTTTCAAGGTAGAATGAATCAGAATGAACCGTTAAACAGATGACACTAAGATTTTGTTGAAAACAGACAAAGTTATGCTGAACTTTTGATGTGCGATGATATTGATAATAACGAAGTAGGTAATGATCATGATGACAACGCTTCCTTAAACTTTGGGCTCCTGAAGACCATTGGTTTCCCGATTAAAAGTGATCAATTTGTTAGTTTTATTAACTTTGAATAACCATATATACATATATACACATATACAGATACATTTTGAATAAACCAAATTTTATTGATTGTGAGATGACAAGGGCAAAACATGTATGGATGTAGTTTGCCATAAAACATGATCAACTCATTCGATGGTTAGAGACAGTTAATTTCATATAAAATAAAACCTATTGCCTTACAACCCCCATTAAATCCCAATGATATTTCTATTCTATCCCAATGATATTCCCATTAATACCAATAAAATGAGTGGTTTTCCATGGTTTTCCAGCATTTTGGGTGGTTCTTTCCGGATTGCCATCTTAGAATCCCCAATCAAAATCCCATAACATCCCAGAAAATCACCATAAACAGCCATAAACATCCAATCAAAATCCCATAAAACCACCATGAACTCACCATAAAAACCACCAAAAATCTCCAAGTTCCAGGAGGCGGTGGACATCGCCCTGAAGTTCTCCGATCCTCGGGAGGCCGCACAGGCTCTGGTGAAGGACGGACTCAGCCTAGGGAATCTATAGGGGATACAGCCGGGATACATATTTTCATGTGGGTTATTTTTTGATGTGGGTCTAAATGGTTATTATGATAATCTAGTTATAATGGTTATAATGGTATTATGTGGTTTATAATGAGAATAATGATAATACATATAGGGTTATAATGATAATAATGATATTACAATGGTTATATGGTAATAATGTGGCTTAGTATACTACTGGTTAATAGTTAATGATCGTTATAACTAAATATCAACAAATGTGAGTAAACCAGTGTCATAAACCACCCATGACTGGGAATGGTTTATACACGTTCAAAAACCACCTATAAAAATGGTGATGACTGGAATTTGGGTGATGGTTTATGGCATTGATTTACCCACCCATCAAACATGAGAATTTGTCCATAGAAATAGGGGGATTTCAAGAGAAAAAAACAACGTGGAGTGACATGTCACCAACACAACTAGGATGTGGTGGCTGATGTTGATAGATCAATGGAGTGGCTGAAGGTCTGGCCCAAAAAAAAAAAGCAGTCCAGATGTTGGTTGGATTTCCTGGCTTAAATCCACATTGTGTTGGCCGTGACGTCCATTGAAAAAAAACTTCGGTGGCAATACAATAAGAACGTCAGTTTGACAAGTCATGAATTTGGTGGTTTAGAGGTTGCTATTATGTAACTGAAATTACATAAACTTCCCACATTTTGTCGGATCAAATCACCATTTTGGCGGATCAAATCCCCAGCATTGGTGGGTCAAAATTCAGTTTCTCAAAAAGTTACAACTATGAAACAGAAGCTAGTTCAGAACTAGACCCCAGAAAAAAAGTTTTGGTGGATAAATCCAAGACATGTTGTGCATCCAATACGTTTGACCCGGCTGGGATCTAGTTCTGGTTCAGGACGCTCGACAGCGCTGGAGCCTGCAGGCACCACCTGTAAATGGAAAATCCTATAGTTATTGGTATACATATATATCATATACATAAGTACTGTTACAGTTACAGTATACATAAATATATCTATATATACAGTATATATATATACACGTTTTTTCTATTTATTTCAATGTTTCTTAATTGTTCATTAGAATTGGCCAAGATCGAAGTTGTGGGCCACGTCTAAGCCAGGGATTCAACCGTGGTGATTGGTGATGACCTACTGCTGGGCATAACCATCCCATGCCTTCATCGTGGATACTCCATGGCCATGGCAACTTTTGGAAGGTGGAAACCCTCAATGATGGGTCCGTTCCAAATTCCTAGGCAAACTTCGATATCAGGAGCTCTAAATATATTGAACATTATTGAACTACAACTTTCTCACTAAGCCCTTCTATCCGTTTCAATCCGGCACTTTAGGGTTGCTCCGCACTCCACACCTGACTAAACATTTCCAGGCCGAATACATCGACGACATCGTAGTGCTGGTGATTCCACTTTCCACTAGCAAGAGCCCTCGCAGAAGCCCCGTGAACAAAGCCAGCTCGGGCGGGGCGTGAGGCCGATTCTCTTGCGATTTTCGGATGAGTTCTGGGCAAAGTTGGCGACTTCACTGGCGGAGGAAACCCCACAATTCGATTAATACGGTAAACCAACCCTAAAAGTTGCGGCTTCGTTTGGGTTAGGACTAGAATTTGCCCAGAATGAGTTATGTCCCTTTGGCAAATCGCGGCTCCCTCATGGTGGAGAGATGAAATGAAAGGACATCTCCAATGAAATTTCGAATCTCACCATATATTTCATAGAGTTCTGTGACCAAGAGAGTTGCAGACTGGCAGTCTCAATGCTGAGCTCAGCGTTTGTGAAGTGTGGTACAGCGGCAATCTCGCCATTGTGCCTAATTTGACTGGGCGAATTCGATTTATGTCTTGGAGTGGACCGCGTTTGGGTGTTTTCCAAAGTTTCCAAGAGCGCAGACTGCGCAGTAGCCATCGCATAGTCTCACAAGAGAAACAGCGCTTGCGGAGAAAATGATGAGCAATTTATGCAAGGCTCATACTAACTTGTTTCAGAGTTTCCAGTAAATGTGGGAAAGCCAATGCCATAAATAACTACCATTTGGGGATGGTTAATTTATCCCACCCATAGAAATGGTGATGACTTGGGGATGGTTCACTATTGGGTTTGCCACATGATCACCCGTTGACTGGCCCTGAAAGATGGGTAAAACATGGCTAACCCAGCATTTGATCTGAACCATCTGAACCGCTGGGATGCTGAAGCCTTCAACATCTAGCAGGGTCTAGCAGTCTAGCAAGTAGAATTTTCGGACTGCAACGGCCATGTGTGTCTTGAGCCGGCCCCATTTTTTAGGGCATCTCATCTAAACCTTGGTGTTTCACCCAGCAAAAAAATCCAAGCCACAGCCGAATCGCCATGCGCCATCCGCAGTTGTCAGACCGCAACAGCCGAGATGGGTCCTGAAACTCAGAGCCAAAGCCACCCACCAAGTCAGACCAAGACCAATGACCAAGCCCTTCGGGGAAGCGATTCATTCTTACGGCACAATTTTGACCAGGTTTGGCTGGCCTCACACATGAATAGTATCCAGATGGTGATGATGGTGATGATGGTGATGATGGTGATGATGATGGTGATGATGGTGATGATGATGATGATGATGATGATGGTGGTGATGGCGATGATTGGCGATGATGGTGATGATGGTGATGAAGACGACTATTCCGATTTAGTTTTGGATGTGTACATTTTAGGGTATGCTGTATGGTTGTTTTAATCGTCAGGTAGGATGGACATATATTTACTGTATATGATATATTTATATATATTAAAATTATATATATTTACAATATATGATTACACAAATATTACACCAATGATTAATGAACAATTGGACAGCCATTGTGGGCATGGACTATGGGTAGTGGGTGAACATCAATGGCTAGCCCCACAAAATTTATGTAAATACCTAACCAGCTAAACATCTGACTTTTTTCCGCGGGGTATTTAAGATTTGCCATGAATTTCAGGACACACATATCTGTGTAAACCCAACACATATACACTGTATATATACATACATATATATATGTATATATTATATATATAGATAATTACATAATATTATATATACGTGTATATATCACTTCTTCTTGGTGAAAAGAAATCCCGACAGTACATGGCATTTCGCCAGAGACTTGCCCAGGTCGCAGCTTGATCCCTCCATGTCTTCCAGGCCATGGGGATGTCCATACTCTAATTGTTTCAATGGTTGCTGGAATCAATGGCCATGGGGGATTTCCATTGACACCCGTGCGCTGCGCCAGAATGCTGGGAGCACTAAGATTTGGATCAGACGTTCCTCGGCGATCTGTGTGACAGGGGTGTTCAAACCCACTGTGGATGGGGTTGCTGGTCAGTGGACTTGGTCTGGCCAGCTCTTTGAGAAAAGAGGGCCCTTTTTTGGAAAACATCCTCTAAAGACGATTTTTGGGCTGCACATTTGTGGATTGCAACGAAGTTCAAGGTACATATTATCCTGGGCCCTTGGTCTAAACTTAAGAGCCGGAAGATCTACCGATGGACCGGCATAGCATTTTGGTGCACACACTTTCAACCTTGCCCATGCTACTGTAGATATCTCGGTACGTGAGCAGTGTCCAATGATTACACAACATTCCCAAGCCAGGACTGGATCCCCAACAAAACTCATATCCAGAAACTTTCTGGGTTGGCCCTTGCGATTCCTACATCGCGACTTATTTTGTCTCATCTGCATTTGTTGATCGATTTTTTGAGTCCTTTTTGTGGAAGACGACCCCGTGGAAGACCCCGGAAGACCAACCCGTGTCCGACGTTGACACCAAGCTCCAGGGCTTCATACCGAGGCAAAGTCCGATACAAAGGAAGCTGAGCAGTTTCAGGTTCAATTGCAGGTCGCGGCGGAGCCATGTGGGCATTGGTTAGGATCACCCCAGGGATCGTAAGTGGTGAGTTTTCCTGGGGTTCTAACCCAGTTAGATCCAAGTTGTAAGTGGGGTAAGCCTAACAAGGGACTGTATTACTGTATTACTGAATGACATGCCTCTTCAACAAATTGCCCCGGGAAGCCGAGTAAGCCGAGTAAGCTACAACCGAGGAAAACTTCGGATCAATGAGCCAAAAAGAGTTGGCACAAGCAAACAGCCATTAGAGACTGTTGCCTTTCCGATGGTAGCTCGTCCACCAGAAACGCAGCCAGAAGCTCTTGCATAAACTAGCAGTGGAATGAGAAATTGTAGGATTGGCATGCCAGAACCACATTTCTGACTGGCTTCCTTGGTGGGATATTGGATGTGGGTGGGTACTGTACAACATCTTCGGCCATCTTGACTTGAAGGTCAGCAAGACTGTAGAACAGAACAACCGTAAAGAACGGGATGTATCGAAGCAAACACCTCCTTGGTGGTTTCGAAGATTTTAACTTCGAGTGTTGATCATCATGTTCCCCTTTTTGTTTGGTCAAGTGATGAGGCGAATCCTCTATGAAATCCTTATTTTCAGACACAACCATGGGATGATTTTCTGAGTCACCACCCGATTCTTGAGGTGAAGGCCCAGAATGACATTGGGGCTTAGTTCGAAAACGGGGGTATACCCCAAAATAGCTAGTTTAATAATTCTCATATCATGGGGATAAATAACCAACTATGATATTTTTTGGATATACCTTTAGTAATGTTCATAGGGAGATGATCAGATGATCATCAAATTAAGGAATAACATTTTTTCAGACAAAAATTACACATGTGATCCAATGTGTGTTTTCCTGTACCCCTTGGGGTATGGGTTGCCAGTTCCTGCCGACCGCCGATGGAACAGGAATTGTCCGATGCCAATGACTATCTCAGGAGGCTCGTTAAATTCGTCCCCAAACAGAAGACCTTCCACTTGTACCAGTGGAGGGTCATTATTTTGAAGAGGTACATCATGATGTGGAAAAGGTGGGGGAGAGAACTGGCATGAACTGGCCATTGAATGCCATTGATATATATATATATACTGTTTGGTGGTTTGGAACATTTTTTATTTTTCCATATATTGGGAATAATCATCCCAACTGACTTTCATATTTTTCAGAGGGGTAGGGCTCAACCACCAACCAGTATATATGTGTTTGCCAAAAAATGTATGTTCGAAAACACAAAAAAACATGAAAGACATCATGACACAGGTCGGAATCTTGGTGACGTTTTGGCCAGGCGCTTGCGCTTGGTGCAGGAAGAGAAAGGTACTGCTCCGGTACCCATCCCTAAGGCGCCGATGGGAGGAAAATACGGGAAAGCCCCAGATGACACGATCATGGATTTTTGAGGCTTTTCCCGAAAGTTATTAATGTATGTATATATATATATACTTATGATATACATAAATAGATATATACACATGATACATATATCTATATATGCATAGATATGATATATATATATATATATGTATAATTATATATATATGTATATGTATAATTATATATGTATATATATGATATATATATATATGTAATATAGATATGATATATAGATATGATATATATTTACAGACACATATATATATATATAGATATGATATATATATAGATAGATAGATATGATATATATATATAGACATGATATATATACACGTATATATGTATATATTTATATGATATATATATATATGTATGTATACATCATATGATATGATTTGATATTATATGATATGATTATGATATGATACGGTATGATATGATATGATATGATATAAATGATAGTATATATATATATCACATATATATATATTCGGGACATGATCAGAATCCCATACCAAAGGGGTTCACAGCTGTTCTATCCTTTTTGGGGAAGTGCAACCTCTTTGGATGGTCGCCAGGGTATCTGGTCTTTGATCCATGGCCATTAAAAAAAAACAAATATGGTGTAGATATGGGGATTTATAATGAACAAATCCTGCTGAGTGATGTTCTTTTTTTTGGTTCCTACTATTTTAGGCTGTTCATGAAAAATAGTGTCAGCCCAGAAATAATGTTGGTTTGTTGACGGTTGGGGGTTAAGAAACCAACAATGGGGATTCAAGCAACAGGAAAGGGAAGAGGACCCAGCAACAAGTCCAGTAGAGTAGAAGTTCCGGGCAATGGATGGGCAACTGCTCCAGAAGCAGTGTGCATTTTCGAACAATTGGAGAGACAACTTGGTATACCCGCAGGTAATGAGGTAATGAAGATGAAGAAAAATATATATGATGAACAATAAGAATAATTCTGGTGAAGAAGAACATAATATGAAGAAGATGACGACAATAAGGACACCTGTTTTTTTTTTAATACATACCATCAACCACTCATCGACTCCCAGGATGCAGATTCCAGCAGCAGCTCAAGTGAGGACAGCCCCAAGGCTTCAACCCCCAAGGCTTGGCTTTGGAACTTTCCACGGTGGCAGTTCGTCACCAGACATGATTCGAATATCTTTGTGGGTTCTAACTCGAGACCCTGATAGATGATTTCTTCATATGGGTATGGGTCAAAACCTACTAATCATGTGGTATAAGGGATGACCAGCAACCTTGAGGTTCACTGGGGGTACAGGGTTTTGACCCACATCCATATTTTTAAAGCTACAAACTCCAAATCAATTCCCTTTTTCCCGTCCACTGCATGCGCATCGAGTTGTTACGAGCGTTGTTTCCTTTCCAAGTTGCTGCGCGTAGACTCTCGAAATTTCAGCAGCAACGGAAACAGTGGACCCCACTGGAGAAGACCGCTGAAAAACAAATCCGGATGGCAAGTTCACCACGTTATACCCACATCAAAAATCTCGGTATATTATCACTATATCATAAAACATCTTGGTTTTCCCACCATTTTTGATGATGAAATCCCCCAAATTTGGGACACCTTCGCCGTGGCTTTCTCAGGCGGAAAGGCCGACGGCGAACTCCGTGGCGGCGGCGCAGGAGAAGGTGGTGCCCCATGGTTAAGTTGGTTTATACCTCCAATACCAATGGTTTATGATACTTATAACTGCTGTTACTATAGTCAATGGAATTTACAAACCAACTTATAACTGGAGATTATCCCCAAATTGGCGGGCTTTACCCTCTGGTAAATTGACTTGTTGACCGTGAAAACTATTAATTTTTAGTGGAAACTAATCTTCCAACCCCTATCTGCTAGGGTCTATGTTAATTTACTGGAAGGTATAACATCTTGCCAACTATGATGAATTAATGGGGTTTAGAAGCCAACTGAGAACTGGGGGGCCCACATTGTAGGAGGTTATCCGGGTTTAGTTTGGGGTTTATCAACCAGTTGAGATAGGATAACATGGAGACTTAACCATCAACAGCTCATGCAGAGATGGTTCACCATCAACTATCATTCAAGAGCAGTCGATGGAACCCGTTCGTTGATGATCGGATAAAGGGGGTTATACTACCCTAAAAATATCCCTAAAAATGTAATGGGGATGATCATAATCCATGAACTGAGAATCCCTATTTTCACCAACCAGTATAATGTGATGATAAACCATCCTTAGTAGAGGTTGATTATTAGCTGTGCCACTTGGGATCTAAAATGACTCCCAGTTAGTTAGTCAATGGGATGTTTAGCTCCGCAAAGATTGGCATTTCAGAAACCAACATGGGGATATTGGCCAAGAAGAATTAGAATTTGATCAATGTAAGTTTTTTTTTGCCAACTAAAACATATATTTATATCAGCAGCATCAACAAGTTGGAGACTCTAGCACCAACACATGGGTTTCCTTAAAGCATCAATTCATTGAGTTTGACCGGCAAAGATGGGATGATATTTGGATACTCTATCAACCACCCAAAATGGGAGATGGAGACGAGTGGGGTTATACTTCAAATGATGGCCCCCTACGAGATTGTTTCGAGCTTGGCTTTCAACATGAATAGGCATACCCTGCTGTCTATCAGGTCTACCATAAACAATAGGGGTTTGACGGTGTGACCAACAAACGTGGGAAAATGGCCAAGACGAATGGAATAGCATGGGTACCTTGTGGTAATCCAGCACAAACCTTCACCAGAATTTTGAGACGATCCAAATGATGGGCAAAATGGTCGTGTTTACAATTGAATGGATCATACCATCAAAATTTGGAGATGATCCAAATGGTAGGCGATCAAATCAGTTGGACACCATCAGCTAGATCATGTGTACTTCTGCTAGATGATATACCCACTCTGTTTTTCCGATTCAATAGGCGACTATATCCCCAAATACAACGAATCACTTCTTGAATGGTTCTACAAGACTGATTCTGGTGGCTAATATCCCCACGAAACCAGTAGTGTTCTCTAGGTTCCAGTGGTTTTTAATATGTGTGTGAACCATTATGATTCAATTATTGGGATATTAACTATATTATATATATATATGCAATATATATATAAAGGTACATATCATTATATATCATTATATTAAATTATATATCATTGTATATCATTATATAATATACATGTTTTTAATCATGTACAGTATATGTTTCTAGCGTTAAATATCGCTCGCCACGACTTCGCAGGCCATTGCCGAGCTAGCAAAGCCCACCTTGGAGGAGCTATCTATGGCCATGGTAAATTTGCCATGGTAAAATATATCGACTCACCAAAAAAGGGCTTCTCTTCATTTTTGGATCTTTTGGTGAGTCGATGACAGTCGATATATATTTTTCGGTGATATTTTTTAGTGTTACTGTGATTTGGTTGAATGGAGCACTGAATCACATCCTTTTCGCTTTTGGCTGGTGGAATCATGTATTTACATGGTGACAACACAATTTTGGACTGATGTTCCATGCCGCATCCTACTTGGTTAAGCGGGTCTAGGCACCATGGTGCACTGGCCAAGCAGCACAGCTTCGAAATGGGTCAGTGTCATTCTCTAGATTTAACAGAAAGCACCTGATGAAGTAGGGAACCCCCCAAAGGAAGTGAGCATGTTCTATTAAAAAGGGGGACCGTGAAATTTCACCAACCAGAGGTCAGCCTCTGAATAGAATTGATAGCGGAAGTTTCAAGGAGCTGTGGGGCCAAGTGCATCTGATCTTGGCCAAGCTCCAACAGGCACAAGTTGGTGGCTTCCTGGGGTTGTTTGATGGAGATTTAAGCACCTAGCGGACCTAGCACTATGGGGATTGCGATGAATCAGCACCACGGATTTGTCACCAAGATCTTCGAGTAAGTTGCTTTATCAAGAATATGGCGGCTTATGTACTGAAGAAATGGGGAGCTATTTTAAGCCCACCATGCTGACCCAAAAACAATACCAAAAGTGGCAGTGTTTCTGGATGTCCAATTTACATGCTGGATCATCCACACGCTCAAGACTCATGTGAACCCTAAAAAGATGTATTCAGTTCTTTCCTTATGCAATGATGGTCCATAAACTACCAAATACAACTGAGCCCTGATGTTCTAGATAACCCTGGTTTCGGGGCATGTATTAGACCCAGTTGATGAGGCCTTCGGGGAAGTGATTTAAACAGCAACATGTTCATTTTTTTTTAGAACATCGGGTACCCCTGAAGCCCAATCAATCATTGGGATCTTAAACACTCTTAAACTGGTATACCCCAGTCTTGTACAGACCCTCATGCGGAATTGAGGGATTTTGACAACAACAAGTGGGGGTGGTTCGAATTTTCAGATTTGGGCAGCGCTTTGGGGAAGAACGCTGCATCTTGGGGTCTGTACTCTGCATCTACATGGGCATGTCTGAAGATGGGGTATGTCATGATATATATTTGTATATATATATAATATAAAATTGCAATTTGAATGGGGAAAATTAGACAAGACTTTCCCACCATGTTGGAAAATTAGACATCGTATCAACCATGGAAATTTGTTTTTTCCTATGATTTTAAGACAAACCCACAACAACAAGACTGGGGACTGAACTCCAAAAAATCAGGATTTTGCTATAGGAACCCGCAAACAGATAGAAAAGTCATCCACCAGCATTCAGTCGCAGAATCCAGCCCCATAATGCCATGGGTTTCTTATCTTTTTCCACATTGAGATATGTTGAACATCGCCTTTTTGGATGCGAGCGGTTTGGCCTGGCTGCCCTTTGCGAGGCCCTGCAAAGTAACCCGCAGCTGACCAAGAAGCAAGTGCAGGCAGCTGTCGGCAGACCCACTGGTCGGCTTTTTAGCCTGCCCATTAGTCGACCATATGGCCGACATCTAATTCGCCTTCCGATTTGTTTGACACCGAATTTGGGTCCCCACGTGGGTATAGGTCTACGTCAAAGTTGGGAAAATTATGTTGATCCTTCACACACTTCGTGTCCCAAAAAGCCAGGCAGAGGCTCTAAATCTTGGTTTTGCACTTGTAGAACAGACCATCAAATAACGGTGAGTCAAAACGCTTTTTGCCCTTCCGTTCACCGTCAAATAGCTGGGGAGGTTCAGTTAATAGTTGATAGTATAGATTTTGACCCATACTCATGGGACAGAGATTGATGGCTCCCAAACTCTGGAACAGACCAGTATGAACATGTTCAACCACAAGTACGTACACGTAGACATGAACAGATACAGACCATCAATATATATATATATGTATGTATATGATGTTACATATATGATATTACATATATGATAGTATATATATATACATGATATATTATATATATATGATACATTATATATATTTGATATGATATATATATATGATATTATATGTACATATTCCTCTATCTCTCTCTCTATATTTACGTGTTACACCACATACATAGAGATCAATATAATCATGTACATAATTACATTGCACGCGGGTTCGGGTACACGCGCGCACCCTGAAAAGCGTCAAAGCCGCAAAGCCGCAAAGCCGCCATGGAACGCTCAAGCCGCAAAGCCGCAAAGCCGCAAAGCCGCCATGGAACAAGCCGCAAAGCCGCAAAGCCGCAAAGCCGCAAAGCTGCCATGGAACGCGCAAGCCGCAAAGCCGCAAAGCCGCAAAGCCGCCAAGCCGCCAAGCCGCCAAGCCGCCGAGCCGCAAGCTCTGCGACTCATGCGCCGCCTCCTGCGTTCATCGCCGCTGCGTTGCCACCGCCATGGATCGCTGAAGCCGCAAAGCCGCAAAGCCGCAAAGCCGCAAGCTCTGAGACGCAGCCGCCGTCTCCTGTGTTCATCGCCGCTGTGTTGCCAGAGCGTCAAGAAGCGTCAAAGAGCCGCAAAGCGCCAAAATGTCGAAGCACCACGAAGCGTCAAAGCGGCAAAGCTTCAAGAAGCGCCAGAGCGTCAAGAAGCGTCAAAGCTTCAAGAAGCGGCACAGCGCCGAAGCGTCAAAGAGCCGCCAACGAAAGGCTGGCTGTGCTTAGAAGGGGACGGGCTTGCTTACGGAAAGAGGTCTGCAACCAAAGGCTGGCTGTGTTTAGAAGGGGACGGGCTTGCATATTGCGAGACAATTCGTAGCGAATTCCGAAGAACAATGGCAGATGTTATGGCAACCCCCAAAAGATTGAAACGTAGCATTCGACTAAACGAATGGCAATTTTCCTCCCTATTTGGTTGAAAGATATTATCTACAATGTCCCCCCCGGTGTGATAGACAGTCCCGGCCTATGCGACACAGACCTTGCAAAAACAACTTTAAACAAGAACAAGAACAGCAACAACAACCACAACCACAACAACCACAACCACAACAACCACAACAACCACAACCACAACCACAACAACAACCACAGCCACAACCACAACCACAACCACAACCAACAACAACAACAACAACAGCAGCAGCAACAACAACAACAAGAACAAAAACAAGAACACAAACAATAGCAATAACAGGAACAAAAACAAAAACAAAAACAACAACAAGAACCATAACAATAACAAGAACAAGAACAAGAACAACAACAACAACAACAAAAACAACAACAACAACAACAACAACAACAACAACAACAACAACAACAACAACAACAACAACAACAAGCAACAACAACAACAACAACAACAACAACAACAACAACAAACAACAACAACAACAACAACAACAACAACAAACAACAACAACAACAACAACAACAACAACAACAATCAGAATAACAAGAATAAGAAGTGCTAATAAAAAAACAAGAGCACAAACAACTATAACAACTTTAATAACAAGAACAAAAACGAAAACCAGAACAAGAGAAATAATAGCAAGTTCTTGGAAGATCTGGATGCTACCCAAGAAGATCTTGTACTGAACTTTCAATCATCTTGTATGATTTTGGTTGCTATGGAGTAAGACTTTATCCTTTACATTCAATCATCTTGAGTGTTACGGTGTAAGATCGTGCCCTTGACATTCAATCATCTTGGACGCTGCGCTCGAAGCGCTTGTCCTTAACTTTGAACATCTTGGATGATATGCTCTAAAATCTTGTCCTTGAATTACAAACATCTTGGATGCTTCGCTGTAAGATCTTACCCTTAATTTTCAATCACCTTTGATGCTACGGTGTAAGATCGTGCCCTGAACTTTCAATCCTCTTGAATGCTACTGTGTAAGCCTTGTCCTTAACTTGCAAACATGTTGGATGATACGCTGTAAGGGGGTGTTGGATGGTACGCTGTAAGCTGTTGTCCTTAGCCTTCAAACATCTTGGATGCAAGCATGTAAGATCTTGTCTATAAATTACAAACATCATTGGTGCTTCGGCGTAAGATCTTGTGCTTTCAAACATCTTGGGCGCTACAGAGTCAGATCTTGTCCTTAACTTTCGATCATCCTTGATGCTACGCTGTCAGATCGCAGCCTGATCTTGCAATCATCTGGGATGCTACCGTGTAAGATTTTGTCCTTGACTTGCAAATCTTTGTTGCTACGAAGCAAGATCTTGTCCTTAACCTTCAAACATGTCGGATGCTACGCTCCAAGATTCTGTTTGTCTTGTCCCTAACCCTCAAACATGTTGGATGATACGCTGTAAGTTCTTGTCCTTGACGAACAAGAACAAGAACCAGAACAAGAGAAAGAACCATAACCACAAGATTAGAAACAAGAACCACAACATCAGCAACAACAACAGCAGCAGCAACAACAAGAACAAAAATAACAATAACAAAACACAATAGTTAAACAACAAGAGCAAGAACAGCGATAACAACATTAACAACAAGAACACGAACGAAAACGAGAACAAGATAAATAATAACAAGTTCTTGGAAGATCTGGATGCTGCCCAAGAAGATCTTGTCCTGAACTCTCAAGCATCTTGTATGATTTTGGTTGCTATGGAGTAAGACTTTGTCCTTAACTTTCAATCATCTTGGGTGCTACGGTGTAAGATCGTGCCCTTGACATTCAATCATCTTGGACGCTACGCTCGAAGAGCTTGTCCTTAACTTTGAACATCTTGGAAGCTATGCCCTAAGACCTTGTTCTTGAATTACAAACATCTTGAATCTGGGATGCCACGCTGTAAGACCTTGCCCTTAATCTTCAAACACCTTTGATGCTACGGTGTCAGGTCTTGTCCTTAAGTTCTAAACATGCTTGATGCTACTTTGCAAGATCCTCTCCTTAACTTTCCAGCATCTTGGATGTTACGGTGCAAGATTCTGTCCTTAACTTTCAAACATGTTTGATGCTATGCTGAAAGGCCTTGTCCTTAACTTTCAATCATTATGGATTGTACGGTGTAAGATCTTGTCCTTAACTTTCAACCATCTTGGATAACACGCTGTAAGACCTGTCCTTAACTTTCAATCATCTTGGGTGCTACGCTGTCAGGTCTTGTCCCCAACCTTCAGACATGTTGGATGATACGCTGCAAGTTCTCGTCCTTGCCTTACAAAAACAAAAACCGCAACAGCAAAAACAAGATTAAGACTCTGGTCAAGATGGAGATTTTTCCTTCAACCAATCTATTGATGGTCGGCTTCAAAACTCCGCAGGGCCTGGTTTATAAGATCTGATATAGGTATGACGATGGAATTCAAACCTCCACCAGTTAGAATATACCCTTTTCATCAATGATGACATGCTCAATAAGCAAAGTTATAAGTTATAACACACTCAAAGATGTTATGACCCGCGAAACGGCGACTTACAAACCACGCTTGTTAATCACCTACTAAGGTAAACCATCATTAAACAACCCACAAAAATTTACTAAACAGGTAGAAACAGCTTTTATACCTATGTTTCAATCGGTGCTTGAAAAAAAGTAAAATCTACAAAACCACTTTTTTTCCAAGATGGCATGTCTCAAAGAGCTGCAAAGTGCCAAAGCGTCACAGAGCCGCGAAGTCTCAAAGCGCCAAGAAGCGCCAAAGCGTCAAAGAGCCGCAAAGCGCCAAAGGGCCAAGAGGCACCAAAGCATCAAGAGCGCCAAGCGCCAAAGCGTCAAAGCGTCAAAGAGCCGCAAAGCGCCAAAGGGCCAAGAGGCACCAAAGCATCAAGAGCGCCAAGCGCCAAAGCGCCAAAGCGCCAAAGCGCCAAAGCGCCAAAGCGCCAAAGCGCCAAAGCGCCAAAGCGCCAAAGCGCCAAAGCGCCAGCGCCAAAGCGCCAAGTGCCAAAGCGCCAAAGCGCGAAAGCATCCAAGCGTTCAGGCTTTGAGGCTTTGAGGCTTTGAGGCGTCGGAAAAGCGTCAAGAAGCGCCAAAGTGTGCAAGAGCCGCCAAGCGCCAAAGCGCCAAAGCGCCACAGCATCCAAGTGTTCAGGCTTTGAGGCTTTGAGGCTTTGAGGCGTCGGAAAAGCGCCAAGAAGCGCCAAAGCCTGAAAGAGCCGCCAAAGCGCCAAAGCGCCAAAGCATCCAAGCGTTCAGGCTTTGAGGCTTTGAGGCTTTGAAGCGTGAGGCGCCAAAGAGGCTTTGCAGCTTTGAGGCTTTGAGGCTTTGAGGCTTTGAGGCGTGAGGCGCCAGAGAGGCTTTGGAGCTTTGAGGCTTTGAGGCGTGAGGCGCCAAAGAGGCTTTGCAGCTTTGAGGCTTTGAAGCTTTGAGGCGTGAAGCGCCAAAGAGGCTTTGCAGCTTTGAGGCTTGGCAAACCTTAGCGGGCCTGATCCCCCATACTCTGCATAATTAAGTATATCAGCATGCGCATGTGAACACAACAGAATCACTGAACTGCTTGCAACACGGATACAGAAACAAATACATAATAAGGACATAGGTATGAACTACTTGCACACACACATATCTATATCTATATCTATATCTATATCTATACATATACATATACACATACAAATACAAATACACATGTATCATACATGCATACATGACATGAACATCTTCATCCCATGTGCACCATGTGAAAAGATGGATTATATACCCAGATTGGGGGATGGTCGTCAATACATTTATAGTGACATATAGTGATATATATATATATATATCCTCATTGCAAGGATTCTCAGGGCTGGATGACCATGAAAACATTCATCCCATGTAGCTTGACGGCACAAAAATGCCAGGACCTCTTGAAAAAGTTTGGTGATGTGGCCAGAGACTCAGCAGTCCCAAAATGGATGGTCTCTGGATGTGTTTTTGTCGGGTTGGCCTCCAGTAAACGAAAAATAGATATGGAAAAACAGTTCTTCCGAGGACACATATCTACAAATGGTGGGTGGTTCTTTCATATCTAAGTTCATTGACTGGAGGGCAATGGGAAATAATACGATGAGAAAATTTACTATGACCCTATGTCGATCAACGTTATGGCATTGTGGGCCAAAATATAATGGGTTTCTGGTTTGTAGGACACCTATAATGATTTCTGGGCAAGTTTCGGAAACAAGCCTGGATAGTGTCAGCTGCCCAGGGCGGCTACTTGGTGGGAAGCATGATCGATTTTGGGGCAATATGATACAAAATGTACAATTTACTGTTGATTATGTGTATATATATATATATATCTATCTAAATTATCGAAGGAAGTTTAGAAGTCAAACTTCCGACAATATGGACAGATGAAAAGCAGAGATGGGAAGAGTCAGAGAAGAGAAGAGAAGAATAAAGAATATCAAAAAAGAGAAAGTCTCAGAAGAAAGAAGATCCAGGTGCGCGAAAAGGTAGGAAAGTCGCGAAACACTGTGTTTTTCTTAGTACGAGGCCGTCAGCTCTGCACTCAACTTTCCATTTTTGAAGGAAGTCTCGCAGAATTGTTCCCCACATCTTTGTGTGGGGTTCTTGTTTTTGGTTCTGCACTCCCGCCTCCGGCCCTCCTCCTCCTCCTCCTCCCGCCTCCTCCTACAACTTGCCCACACACAACTTGTCCACACACAACTTGCTCACACACAACTTGTCCACACACAACTTGTCCACACACAACTTGTCCATGCACAACTTGTCCACACACAACTGTCTACACATAACTTGTCCACACACAACTTGCTCACACACAACTTGCTCACACAACTTACTCACACACACACACAACTTGTCCACACACAACTTGCTCACACACAACTTGTACACGCACGACTTGCTCACCTGCGTGGCAGGCGTGGCACTTGGTGACATCGACCGTCACTGTGCGTGGCAGGCGTGGCACTGATGGCACTGGGCTGGCTCTGGTGGCGCGCTTGGTTCCCAGATGACGCCGTGGACGCCGCGGCTTTTTGCGTGGCAGGCGTGGCACTCGGCGGAAAAGAAAACATGAAGATGAAGATGTCACTGAAGATGTCCCGGTGGCCGCTGAGGGCAGGAGTAGTGGCAAAACAACTTCAGAGCTGCAGTTTCATTGGTCACATGGAGAAGGCTTGCATCCTGGAAATTCCCTTGGTAGTGGGACCTACGGAACAGTCTTCTCGGCCAAGTTTCTCGGCATGTGCTTCGCAGTGAAGGTGCCACGCAAGACCCCGCTCAATTTGAGTGAGGCAGAAGTAGCGGCAGGAGCAAATGCAGGAGCATCTCCCATGGTACTGCGAGATGTAGCCCGGGAATTGCTTGGTGGCCACCCCAATGTGGTAAAGGCATATGCTGTTTTGACTTCTACCAGTGGGCAGCCCGGCCTCGTGATGGAGGCAGCAGAGAGCAGCTTTGATGAATGGATGCGCGTTGCCAAGCTGCCGTCCTCGCCAACGCCAGCAGCCAATGAGATATGGCTACGTCTTGGGCAGATCTTGCATGGTCTGACATATCTCCATGCCAAATGTATCTTACATTGCGACCTCAAAGAGTCCAACCTTTTGTGTTTACCACAAGGTCGCATGGCCCTAGCAGACTTGGGAATCTCCAGGTGGCTGACGGAGGACTCCGTCATTTGCAGAGGAAATGAAATCTATACTTTGGATTATCGCCATGTGGAAGCATTGCACGCGCGTGCGTCCAAGGCTGGGACGGCTTCTGGTTTTTTTCCTTTGCAATTTTTCCGCAAAGACTTTGCGCATGTTGTTTCCTGGCTTGCGGGGACCAACAACGACAAAAAACTTTAGCCGGAGCCAAGGTTTGTTTCGTTCGTAGGTGGTTCAAAACAGGTGACAACATGTTCCAAGTTCATGTCTAGCTGCGTTTCTTCCAGGTGAAGCTCCTGAAGTCTGCTGATGTTTGGGCTTTCGGCATCATTGTATGGAAAATGTTCGCAGATTCTCGAGTCAACTTTTGGAAAGAAGACCCGAGAACATTGTGTGGTGCCCATTTCCAGCTTACCTGGGAGAGGACACATGCCTATGTCCTTGGTCGCCTTGCTAGCTACTTGCCGGCCACATCAAAACGATTCGCCAAGAAGATTGTTACGGAGTGCCTATGCCCTTCAGATACAAGATCCGGCACCTTGTTCCTCTGGAAGCAAATCCGTGAGGTGTGTGGGCAAGCCTAATGGCAAGCCTTGTTCATGGGGAATTTGAAACACGCACAAGCTGCGTGACTTAGTGATGGTCTGCAATGACTTAACTTCGGGTCTGCAGAGTATGAAAAAAGACGGTAAAAGTGCCGTTTGTGGTTGCTTGCTTGCGTGTGAAGCTGACAGCAGCGGTGCAGGGCAGAAATGTCTTGTGCAGGGCAGAAATGTCTTGTTCATTTCACATGGTCACAGCATGACAGACTTTCTTTGGAAAGCCGGTTAGGAGTGTCACCTGGTGTTTATGGGGGTGGCTCGGGCTGTATGCTCCGCCGTGCGCCAGGTTCTTTTTCTGCAAGGCTGCGGGGTGGAAGGTGGCAGCGCTGGTGGTAGCTTCATGTTCAAGTTCTGCCAGCAAGCAGGGGTCGGATGTTGTTTGGCAGGTTGCAAAGTAGACTTTAATGTTGCACGATGTTGCACGAAACATTTTTTCCGGCAAAATTTAGCTTGTCCCCTGTGACATGTTGCCGTAGTCGCACTGAAAGCAGCGTGAAAAGCGTCTGCTGCTGTGGCTCCAGCCACTGCTCCCTCCACTGCTCCACCCCTGCCTCTCCTCGAGCCTCGCACCCATGGCAGAATCTGTCGTTTCGCTTGGCGTTGTGGCTGTGTGCGAGACCCACTTTCAAGAGATAGCAGGCAGTCCTGACAAGGAGAGGACAATCTTTCATGCAAACCCTCCTCGGAGTTCTGGGGTGGGCACAGTGGCTTCCGCAGAACATCTTTGCCAAAGCGCTGCACGCTAGCAGCAAGAGAAAAGAGAGAGAGCGGGAGAGAGAGAGAGACGGACGGACGGACAGACAGACAGAGAGAGACTCAGAGAGAGAGAGCTAGTAGATTTATTGCCATTGCAGTTTTCGTTAACTCCTGACGGGGGACTTCGGGTGTCTTGCGACCTTCCAGTTTCAAAAGCCTTGACTAAAGCCTTGCAGGAGGCCATGATCATGAAGCGCATCTTCACTAGCAGTAGCTCTGATGTTTCATCAGCTTTGGAACATCTGAGATCTCGGGCCCACATGCTTGGAACATCGCTTTCCGATCCTGACCATATCCGGCGGAAAAATCCTGATGCGCTGACCAGGGCCTCGATGAACCCCGGGAATTACTTCAGGCTGATCACTGCGCGCTCGGAATTGAAAGAGTTTCAGAGCATGTTGAAGAGCAACCAAGTGAAAGAACGGACAGGGTCGGCTGGCTATGAGATTTCTTCCTTTGATGTGATGCATGAAAGATGGTCATTGTGCCTCACGCAGACGGTGAAGCTGATGAGGTCCGAGTACAAAGAACACATGTGCATCAAACACAAAAATGCAGATCCCAACCAAGCCACATGGAAGTTGTATCTCCCACTGGCAGAGGGATGTGCTTTCAATGGGCCGGAGGAGTTCTTTCGTTCTGGCCACCACAGCCGTCTGTGGACTTTGGTCAAGAAGCATCTGAGCCCAAGCTTTGTTAATTTGTCCTGTCGGTTTTGTTTGCGAAACATTCCACCACCAGTAACATGGACGTTTAGCTGTGACATCTTCTATTGCTTACGATAGAAAAACAGCATTCGCAAAATCCGCATTGCCACTGGCCAGGCACAGCGGCAAAGGATGGTTGTCGCTGCCAGACAATGCCTTGCCTTTCTAACGGTGCTTCCACTCATAGCCACGTTCTAGTGATCAAAATGCCAGCCCTTTTGGGAACCAGCTTGAATCATGTGGCCGGGCTTGCTTCAGTTTGGTATTGGAACTTGGAGCGGGCGGAGTTTTCCATGGGATATGACCGCATGGAGTTTCGCTTGATGGAGTACAAACTGACTACGGAGGTCATGCCAGATTCTTGCACAGTCCCGGACATCGCGGCGCGCAAACGTGCTGCGGAGCAAGGATTGGAGAAGTGGAGGCCAAGATTCGGGGGAGCCATGCAACCTTTCCAGTATTTGGTGTTGGTGTGCAAGCCTGGAAATTTAAAACGATAAGCGACATGTGATGGTTAATTTGATGGTGTTTGATCACTTGTTATGCAGAAGGACTGTAGAAGGCCCTTACCATGTGCCCAGCGCACTGACGGCTGCTTCTGGTTAGCGTAAGAGGGCTGGCGTGCATTGCGCTTTCATGTGACTGCCCATGTCGAATTCTTATGTTCTGTTGTAAGCCACCTCTTTGCATTGCACGCTCTTGCGCGCGAGGCTGTTTGAAGAGTTGGAGTACCACCAGGGCGAGGTGAAGCACATCAAGTTAGCCATGCGTCACATGGGCGAGCAGAGGGCGAACTCTGAGCCGAGTCCCCAACGCACTGCTGAGCCTGCCAGGTCTTCCTTTACGACTTCCGAAGACGAAGTCGATGACAATGAATTTCTCCCATTGGTACTCTCATTGGTGTGAGTGGCTAGTTTTGGGAAAGGTCGCGTGATGCCAATTGTGAAAGGAATTGTTGACTACAGGGTTCGCCCACATGGGCCATACTATGGGCCATTTGGGCTCGCTTTTGGGTTCTTGTTTCCTTTTTTGTTATGAATGGGCGTTTGGCATCCACGACCCAGCATTGCCACTAACGATATTGTGCGACAAAACGGCACGGCATTGTGTTTTGATTCTGATCTTATTTGATAACTTGGGGCAGAAATTGTCCAACCTACAAAGCTTTGTTTGACGCATGACCTGACCTGCGCGCCAGGTGTTTGGCGCTGTGTATGCCTTCGCTCGGCTCCTTGCCGCTTTCCTGGAAGATCTTAAAAGGCGATGGGCTGCGCCGGAGGGAATCAGTTTTCGTTCGCAGCACTGTGCGCAGCATGGGGCAGAAATGTCTCATGCTTGTCAGCTGCTTCTGGAGGTATGGAGTTATTGACCAGCATTGAAACAACCCTCAGTGGCGGTTCGGGCATCAAGAGTGGTGTGGGTGGCCCTGCTGTTGGTGGCAGTTGACGGCGGTGCTGGTAGGGCTTGCAATGTTTTTGATTATGCTTTTGGGAATTAGCGATGACAACCAATATGGAACAGTTTACAATGGTATTACAATGGTAATTAGTAATGCTGATTAGTTCACCAGGTTTCGATAATCATCATCAACTATGATTAAAACTGTTATAAATATTGATTCAGAAAGATTCCTGTAGTAATGAATGATTGATAGAAGTCATGTTTTACTTCATTTTTTATAATTTGCTTTTTAGTGATGGTTAACGAATGTTGTGGAACCCCTACCATAAGGGAGCGCCATCTATGTTGCAGAAAACGATTCCTGGAAACTAATAGCTTCGCCCAATCCTGGCAGGGGATGTTCAGATCAGTTTCCGGTCCACTGCTGCCGGTGCTGCTCGCTGCCAGTGCAACAGGTGGGAGCATCAGCCTGGAACTCAGCCTGGATACAAGCAAGCTGTGGAAACGTTCATTTGGAGACACGTTGGAGACACGTTGGGGCTTGCTCTATCCTCTTGCAAGCCAACAAAGGGAGAAATTCAACACTCCACACACCAAGATTGCTTCAGAGTCGGTGCAATGTGCAATATCATGTCAGATTCTCTCAAAAGATAGAAAAGCTTAATTTCTTTACCTGTGTACCAGGTTCAGTGTTTATGATCCTTTTCACTGGCTGCTGAGTCGTTTGATCCGACTCCAACTGCGCCAGGTGTGCAATTGGTCCAACATCATCATCTCGAATTTCCGCGAAGATTTCGCAGGACTCGTCCACTGAACTGACACGAGCACCATACCGAAACTGCGCGGGCGGACTTTGGGCCTTCCCAGAATCTTTATGGTTTAACCAAGTTTAATCTTTCAACGTGACAATATTTTATGACATCACTTCTCGACGTCTCAACGACCATCAGTTTGTCGATCCTTCACCTGGGAGGTTTGATGTCGAACATGGTCACGGAAGAGTTTTCCGATGCTCCTCGACAGACCAATGGGTGGTGATTTCCACTTCTTGAAAGCAGGTACCGTAGCATGATGTTATATCTATAGTCAATGTTAATGGATGTTAATGATAGTCAGTGGATGTGAATGGATGATGTATACTATGTAATCTAACAAGTATCAGGACGATATGCTTGGAAATTCAAACTTCAATATAATAAGGATCAGGATCACCATGATGGCTGTTTTATCTAAATGTCCTTCCTTGCAGCACGCATCCAGAGATCTAAGCTGAGGTGCCCCAAAACCTGCTACAACATTTCAGCATCGACCGTCAGATTCATTCAAAGAAACGACTATGGGTTTTGCATCGTTTGGCGAGCTGCTATATGAATAGGTATATGAAGAGATATATCAGAAAATAGATCCATAAAGGATCGCTTTTCCATAGCTGTGTAAGATGTCAGAAATGAATCCCCAGATGATGTAAGAAATGACGCCCCATGAAGATTCCTTTCTTTTTTGATGTTTTTTTTTTTCCCGGCATCCTTGGGGGGCACTGCTTGGGGAAGCCTGGCCAGCTGGAGGCCATACCTAGTGGAGGTGTCCATGACTCCAAATAGCTTCAGTCGTCTGTGGCTTGGCGAAGATCTTCCTGCGGCAGGGCCATGGATTCCATGGGGATTCCTGGGAGTTTATGGTGGTTCAATGGGACTTGAATGGAATTCTCATGCTGGTGAATGAGATTTGACTGGGATTGAATGGGAATGAATGGGATTCAATCAGTGGGTCATGCCTATTCACTACTATTGTTGATTGGTTATATATCCCAGGTATAGCCCGATGATGTACATGATAATCCCATATACGATATCCGTATTCAAACCCCAGTGAAATTCCCATTGCTGCAGAATCCCACACAGTCATCGGACAAAAATGCCTCAGCAAATAAAATCGAATAACATCTCTGATTTGAACATGAATTGTCATGCCTTTATCGCAATCAACCACCATAAATCACCAGCGTATCTCTGCAGGTTGGAAGCCTGCTTTTTATAGGGATGACTCATGGATATCAATCTTGATCTAACACCTTGGCAATCAGAATTCAGCAATGCATAAGACCTCAATTAAAACCTTGGTTCGTAGAAATGCGGCAATGGTATAAAACTTCGGCGCGTAGAAATTTTGCATGCTAACAAACTCCAAAGGGCAGAAATTCGGCATGCTATAAACCCTCGGCGAATGTACCGTTTAGGTCCACTTTTCCTAAGGACCTATTTTTTTAAGGTCCTAAGACTTTAATACTTTTAGGGGGTTGAAAAGAGAAATAAACAGAGAGGAGCCCAGAAAAGAGTTGAAACAGGCCGAAAATGGCGGGGAGGTTTGGAGCGCTTAAGTCCCAGGGACTTAAGCACGCCGAACGGGCCGGAGGCACGTATGGAACGGTTTCTGAGGGGTAGAAGCGCCCTAGTAAAGCCAGGAGCGCCCGCGGAGAGGTTTGGAGCGCATACCGTTCGGCGTGCTTAAGTCCCAGCGATTTAAACCTCTCCGCGGGCGCTCCTGGCTTTACTGGGGCGCTTCTACCCCTCAGAAACCGTTCCATACGTGCCTCCGGCCCGTTCGGCGTGCTTAAGTCCCTGGGACTTAAGCGCTCGAAACCTCCCCGCCATTTTCGGCCTGTTTCAACTCCGCCCTGGGTCCTTCTCTACTTCCTTCTCTTTCCTAATCTCTTTCCTAAGGATCAATTGCGCTGCTGCCTGTTTTTTTCTTCTTGTGCACCTCTGTCTCTCCCTCTCTCTCTCTCTCTTTTTCTCTTTCACCTAGAGTCACTCTTGTGAGCCCTTCTGTCTTTCTCCAGAGCATGCTAGTTTAAGGTGGATGAAACAATACGGACCCTGAAGTTACCATGAAGCCATAGACGTTTTAAATTAGGTTGCGAAAGTCAATTTGAAGTTTTGGCAATTGACTTTAAATTATTCTATTACTTGAGTGATAACTCTAATTAATCATTCTATGTACATTTAGCTCAATCGCTTGACTATCTCCAGACTTTTGTTCTCCAATGCCGCGCTGCGATGCATGCCATACAACAGCAGTTGGAAAACATGGCACATTGATTTGAAAGTCATGTTCTGGTTACAAATTGTACACGCCAGTCTGGGGGTGGAGCTGAATGGATTGGACCGTTTGGATGGTCTTCTTTTTACAATGCGGCATGAGCCAGGGATTTTCGAATGGAATCACTTTTGGCAGCTTTGAAAGGTTTTCAGCGTGCATGCTGAAATGATGCAGTGTTTTCGTTTGCGACGTTTGGCGTATTGCGTATGTTTATATGTTTTTGATATACAATCCTCTGCCTCCCCTTTTGTATGTATATGTGATTACCATATATAGATATTCCCTTTACTATTCCGTTTCTCGGAGGTTTTCCCATTCGGGGATCTAAACCTAACTTGGTTGAGCGAGAGTTTATTAGGGGGAGAAATGCCCAACTTACAAAGCTTCATTTGACGCGTGACCTTCACTGCACACCAGGCGTTTGGCGGTGTGCATGCCTTCTTTGCTGCTTTCCGCTTTCCTGAGAGGATCTTCAAAGGCGACCCGCGCCGCCGGAGAAATTCAGCTTTCGTTTGCAGCATGAAGCAGAAGTGTCCCAGAGCGCACTCTATCTTGTAGGTCAGGTCTTGGTGAATCGCAACGCGGGCTCACGAATACTCGCTAAGATAAATGCTAAGATATCTGCCGGTTGCATCGTAAAACTGCATCTTTGTCTTTCTTTCTCCCTCCATCGCAAAACTGCTCTTGCCTTTCATCCATCGCCCTGATATGCTTTAAGTGTTTTCGACCGCATTTTGAGCTGGTTCAGAAACACATTCAGAAACACTCCAGAAACATGACTCAGGGCGGCATGCATCCTGATGCGTTTGCAGGGTGGCTCCATGGCGGCGGCATGTCAAGTGGCGTGCTTTCAGACAAGAAGTACCGCGCTTGGCTCAAAAGCGCTGAATGCAAATCACGTGGGGAGAGTGGCGGTGGTGCTGCCACTGGTCTGAGCGATGTGCTTCCAGACATGTCATGCTCCGCAGGCTGGCGGAGTTGCGGTGCAATCAATTTTGAAGAAATCAGCACTCGTGCTGCAGGCAGGGCCTCTCCACAGGCCTCACCCACAAACATTCTCTTGTTATATTTTTTTCCAAAACAATGTTTGACAGCAGTCGTGTCCAGCTTCGACACCTCCCTGCCCCATCCCTGCCCATTGTTGAATTTACCGGCCTGGAAGGACAAAAGATGGTTGGGCGAGATCCTGTTGAGGCCGTGCTCAGGTGTGCACTCTGCCGGCTGGAAGTATGAGTTCGTGTCAGGGCAGCAGAGATGCCTCACAGTGCATGCTTTGGCGCGATATTATTTTGAATCGAACCAAGGCCTGCTTTTGGATGTTCCATGAACATGTCAAGTCGCTGTGCTAGTCACGGTTGGACTGTTCACTTCGTGATTAAACCCATCATGTCAGCAAAAAACCTTGCAGGATTACCAGACTGGCTGGCCAAGCTTTGCGCGGTGGTTCCGTGCAAAGTCCTGAACGTTTCGGCCGAAGATGCTGCGTGCATGGGTATGGCTTTGGCGCTGAAAAATACTGACTCGGTCACTCCTTGGAGCCATGTGCAGATAGCCAGGTGCTTCACAGACAGGAAGATGAAATTGCAGGCTCGGCCCTTTAATTACCTTGAAACTTTAAAGTCGCACAAATCTTAGGTACAATGGGAAAAACAGGTTTTGAGACGGGTTACCTTTTTTGGGATTTGCTTTTTTGATTTTCAGGAATTTGCTGCAGAATGTGATGATATACTCGCGCATGAAGCCATGTTCACTTGTTTTCTCACTTTTGCATCCAAGTTTGCATCGCTTTTACAGCCCGGATTTGTACCGGAAATTCCCGGAAACAATTGCATTTTTTCCTTGAAAGATTCCGCTAAATCATCATCGTCTTTGTTCCTTTTTTCTTGATTTGTTGCTTTTGTTTGGCTTTCTGACTGAAACGCCCGGTGCAATCCTTTGTTACTAAAAAACATTGATCTAAGTAGTGAGCAGTTGTCAAACTCATTGTCAAATTCACCGCCTTCAGGAGTTCACTGACAAGATGATTGCCGAGAACGTGCAGCATGTGGACTACGCAGCATTGCACAAGATGGCAACGCGAGTGGGTGTAGAGACGTTGTCCTTCTTGGAGCAATGGCAGCAGCGCTTTGCTTCTGGCCAGGAGGTGGTGCCTCTTTCTTTCTTCAAGAAGTACAGCCAGTATTTGCTGCCGCCGCTGGAAAGGTCAAGTAGCGTGTCTTCCTTCGAGCACAGCGCTCGGCTGCAGGCGTGGGACTTGGTGACATCGACCGTCACTTTGCGTGGCAGGCGTGGCACTGATGGCGCTGGGCTGGCACTGGTGGCGCGCTTCGTTCCCAGATGACGCCGTGGACGCCACGGCTTTTTGCGTGGCAGGCGTGGCACTCGGCGACATGGACGTGCATCCTGCGTGGCAGGCGTGGGACTTGGTGACATCGACCTTCACTTTGCGTGGCAGGTTTGGCACTTGGTGACATCGACCTTCACTTTGCGTGGCAGGCGTGGCGCTTTGTGACATCTAGCTTCGTTTTGCATGGCAGGTGTGGCACTTGTCACACACAACTTTGTCACACAGCATCTTTTGCCACACCATCTTTCACACACCAATTTGTCACACACCATCTTTCACACACAACTTTGTCACACGCTCTCTTTCACACACACACAACTTTCACACAACTTTGTCACACACACACACCATCTTTGACACCATCTTTTACACACCACTTTGTCACCCACCATCTTTCACACCACTTTGTCACACACCATCTTTCACACACCATCTTTCACACACCACTTTGTCGCACACCATCTTTCACACACCATCTTTCACACACAGCTTTGTCACACACCATCTTTCACACACCGCTTTGTCACCCACCATCTTTGACACACCACTTTGTCACACACCATCTTTCACCCACCATCTTTGACACACAATGTTTCACACCACTTTGTGACACACCATCTTTCACATACAACTTTGTCACACACAACTCTTCACATACAATTTGTTTTACTTCTCGATCCTCCACCACCTCCTTTGTCTTTCCTTCCCCGTCCCGCTACAACATTTGTTGCTCATTATTGGAAGAAAATGACATGTGGGGTTATCCGGTCCTTTAATTTCGTTTTTGATGTTGTCAACTTCGAAAATTGAGGAAGTCTCGCAGGATTGTTTTGTTTTTGATGTTGTCAAGTTCAAAAATTGAGGAGGTCTCGAAGTTTTTTTTCCGTTTTTGACGTTGTCAAGTTCAAAAATTGAGGAAGTCTCGCAAAATAGCTGCGTTTTCAAGCTTGCAGATAGACAGATAGATAGATAGATAGATGGATAGATAGACAGACAGATAGATAGATAGATAGGCAACTGCAACTGCAACTACAAGTGCCACTACACTACACTACTACTACAACTACAAGTACAAATATACGACGCTAACTTACACAACACTAATTACACTACACTACACTACGCTAAACTACACTACACTACTCTACACTACACTACACTAATTACATCTAATTATGCTACACTACTCTAATTACACTACAACTACTACAACAGACTACTACTACTACTACTACTCCTACTCCTACTCCTACTCCTACTGCTACTGCTACTGCTACTGCTACTGCTACTGCTACTGCTACTGCTACTGCTGCTGCTACTGCTACTGCTACTGCTACTGCTACTGCTACTGCTACTGCTACTGCTACTGCTACTGCTACTGCTACTGCTGCTACTACTGCTACTGCTACTGCTACTGCTACTACTGCTACTGCTACTGCTACTACTGCTACTACTGCTACTACTGCTACTACTGCTACTACTGCTACTACTGCTACTACTGCTACTACTGCTACTACTGCTACTACTGCTACTACTGCTACTACTGCTACTACTGCTACTACTGCTACTACTGCTACTACTGCTACTACTGCTACTACTGCTACTACTGCTACTACTGCTACTACTGCTACTACTGCTACTACTGCTACCACCACCACCACAGGTACAACTACAATTACAGCTACACTACATTACATTACACTACATTATATAATTAAACCGTAGTAAATTACAGCTACAGATACAAATACAACTGCAACTACACTACATTAACTAATTACACTACATTACAAGTACAGCTTACAACTTCAAGTCCACTACACTACAACTACGCCTACACCTACAACTACCACTACAACTGCACTACACCACACTACATCCAGCAGTTGTGGTGAGGTGTGACCACTGCAACCATTGCAATGACTCCAAAAACACAACTCCAACCACCTGTCGGTCCATCAGTGGATTCGCTCTGCCATCCGTGATTCACAACAACCAACCTCTCCTATAGGTTTCCTATTTTTGAAGCTTCCGCCACCGCGTTGCGCGGTACTACTGGTAATCCCATGTATAATCACCAACGGGGCTTTAAACGTATGACTCCGTATGACCCGAAAACAGCGGGGATGTTCCACCAATCAAGATTTGCGTCAAGTCCCACGAGCAATTTGCGATCGCTGCATTTTCATCGGATTGTGTGGTGAAACTTTGCTGACCAAGAAACGGCAGATAGTGTTTGGATGTTTTTGGTGACAACTTAGATTCACAAAAATGGCCAGTAAAATCGATGAGCAATGTTCAAAAACCCGGGTGGTTGATGATTATTTTAAGGGGATTATACCATACTATATATTGGGGGAATATCACCATCAATTAGTGGAATCCCCTTCAAAACCTAACCAGGTGGTCGAAGGGCGCTGGAAATTACAGCAGATCCTGAGTTGTTCTACGAGGCCTGGGTTTGGATGGCATAAGAAAAAACCCTCAGATCTGGCACTTGAACAATCCATGTTTGGTTATGCCAATCGGTTATCCATGTTTGAGAGGTGTGAATTTTGAGATGTGAGACCTGAATCTTTTGAAATCTAGCACTCGTCACCTCAACATTGGTGATCTGGCAGATGATCTTACAACAGTCTGTGGCGCTTTCTTTTTGAGGAGTAGTCTTATGAAATCTGGGTTTAGTTGCATAAAGCGGTATGCGCCCCCTAAATTTAAAATGGAACCTGGAAAAGGGTCCTGAACGGTGATTTTACTACTGGATAAGGGCCTTGTTGGGTTCCATTGCTTCATGGTGGGGCTGGCCGAAGGAATCTTGAGCATCCAGTCATAGAAATTCAGAATCCACATATATTGGTGATTCGCCTGCCAATTTGGGACATCAATTCGATACTAGCCTCCAGTTTGGAGTAATTATCATGTTTTTTTTTTCCACTTCCTTCAGATCACACATTTTGCCTAATATCTGATAATTTAATTGTCATTTATCCAAGAAGTTGGTGAATCACATTCTTTCTTTAATTACTTTACTTCGTGTGATCCCCACCATGACATTTATACATTTTCTTACTGGCAAATCTTCTGGCATTCTATCTGACATATCTTCTGACATTCTATTTGGCATTCTATCTGGCATATCTTCTGGCATATGATCTGGCATATCTTCTGGCATATCTTCTGGCATTCTATCTGGCAAATCTTCTGGCATTCTATCTGGCATATCTTCTGGCACTCTATCTGACATATCTTCTGGCATTCTATCTGGCATATCTTCTGGCATATATTCTGACATATCTTCTGGCATTCTATCTGACATATCTTCTGGCATATATTCTGACATATCTTCTGGCATATCTTCTGGCATATCTTCTGGCATATCTTCTGACATATCTATCTGGCATATCTTCTGGCATATTTTCTGGCATTCTATCTGGCAAATCTTCTGGCATTCTATCTGGCATTCTATCTGGCATATCTTCTGGCATATTATCTGGCATTCTATCTGGCATATCTTCTGGCATATATTCTGACATATCTTCTGGCATTCTATCTGGCATTCTATCTGGCATTCTTTCTGGCATATCTTCTCATATCTTCTGACATTCTTTCTGACATTCTTTCTAACTTTCTTCTGCACATTCTTTGTCCCATATCTTCCTACATGAGGTCCGGCAGGGAACACTTGGCGTGGATACTCGCGGTTGAGGTCCGGCAGGGAACACTGGGCGTGGATGGTTGGTTGAGGTCCGGCAGGGAACACTGGGCGTGGATGGTCGTGGTTGAGGTCCGGCAGGGAACACTGGGCGTGGATGGTCGTGGTTGAGGTCCGGCAGGGAACACTGGGCGTGGATGGTCGTGGTTGAGGTCCGGCAGGGCACACTGGGCGTGGATGGTCGTGGTGGAGGTCCGACAGAGAACACTGTGGATCGCGAGTCGCAGTTGAGCAGGAGGACGAGGAGGACAACGAGAGGAGGAGGACGAGGAGGAGAAGGAGGAGGACGAGGAGGACCAGGCAACTGACATAAAATCTAACAACCCTCACCTGGCAGGTGGGGAAAAATAATTTTGAAAAGACTTGTCCAAGAATGTTGCCCCACTTCTCCTTTTCTCCCCACTTCAACAGACGTTGACAGCCAGGGTGGTGGTGGCCGTGTGCACGGATGAGCTCTTGAATCAAGACGTTCCCAGACCTGTTTTCAGACTGGGAACGGAGTTTTTGGACAGTGGGAATCAAACAAATACTGTAATGTTGCTTACAATGTGGTGCCCCCAAGATAGCTAAGTTGGTTTATAACTCTAATAAGTAGGACTTATGGTAGATATATCTACAGTTAATGGGATTATAAATCAACTTATAACTAGGGGGCACCACCTTGTAGGGATATGGCGGCTAAAGTCTAAAAATGTGATATACCCCCATAAATGGAGGAAGATGATCATCAATCAAGCTTGGTGGTATGCCATTTGCAGACAATTCGCTGTATTAGCTACCCTGCAGTAAACTAACAATATCCATTTATAGATGATTTACCTATGATACATCTTGATCGCTCCCATAGCTATACTGTATATGTTAAATTTCACCTGCCTGCGGCCGCTGAAAATCCGGGGTTAGACTTGGGACGTGCAAGGCTTGGGTCGGGATTTGACCAAGCATGGAAATTTAACCAAGGAAACTGGAGATTTGATCAGAGGGATCTAATATCATGGGATATGATATGCAACATTTTATGTAACCAGCTATGATGATATGGGTCTGGAGCTAGCCCAAATTCTTCGAAATTGCGGCCATTTTTGGCGGGGAAACGCATAGTGACTAGCTTGGCATCCTTCATTTTTGGATGCCTCGTTTGGTGCAACACCCCCACAATTATCTTCCGCCTGAGGTTGGCTGGCTCTGTACTGAACTTGGGATTCAGAATTCAGACCCAGATTCCCGATTCCCATGATTGATCATAATTTTTCTCCATTCTTCGCCAGTTCTATTGGGGGCCCATCCATGGCTTATTGAGAGCCAAAAAGCATTGGCCAGGTGGTCTTAAAGGTGGGACAGAGCTTGGAAGCAAGTCAACAATTGGCCCGTGTGGTCTATGTTGCTTGGCTGATTCGGATTTTTGAGGATCGGCTAGAGCACTTCCTGAAGAGTTTTTCGTTTTTTTTTGATTTCTGAGATTTGGAAAGTCCATGAAGAGTAGGATGGCCAAGCAGATAGAGATATGAAAAGCTATGCAGAAAATTTAAGTGATCCGCTAGTGGATGGTGTATTTCAGGAGGGGTATCCAGTGGTTTGGATAAGACCATCCTTCTGAAGTATGGTTAGATGTTCTCCAAGTAACTCTCGTGATACTGCAGTTTTCGGCATAACTGCAACTGACAATCTTTCATTTGCGGAATATTTTTTTCATCAGGAAAATCGGAATTTCCTACAGCATGCAGCATATAGTGACAAATTGAACCTTTTTTATCGCTTTGGTGGTTTCATTTTACATATTTTCCTGTTAGTTGGGATGATTTTATACGCATGACCTAGTTTTAAAAGAAACCACCCATCTGCAATTTCTAGCGGTCAACACACGTCAATCCCATTGACAATTCCATTCTTTGTTGGGTAAATTGCAATGTTGGTGGTTAAACCAAAATTACGGGGCTAGATATCATCATGTTTGCTGGTTCAAACCCTATTATTTTGAAGTTAAATCCCAATGTTTAGCAGTAAAAATCACAATTTTTGGTGCTTAAAGCGGTTCAAATCACCACATCCGCTGAGATTTTGCGGCGCTTGGTGGACGTGTCCATCGCTCCCAACGCTTCTCGTATTGATGGGTGTACAACTGAAGCAGAGTTTCGTTTGGGTGTTTAACCAGCAATAATGGGATGGAATACTTCCATGAAGCCAGCATTTTATGGTAGTGGGAGGATACTGGGATATATGATGATATATGACATTATACAACCAACACCATGATATTTGAGTTTGTCTGAACATAGGGGGATACCCAAGAATTGCAATTTCAATAGGGAAATTTATCATACGATAATATAAACAAAATGTGGATTTGGGGAAACATTGTTTTCAGACAATCAATAGATATGCTACTATCTTGCACCCCCAAAAGTACATTCATGTAGACATTCATATACTCTACCCTCTGGTAAACTAACATAGCTATGGAAAATCATCACTTTTAATGGGAAAATCCACTATAAATGGCCATTTTCCATAGCTATGTTAGTTTACCAGAGGGTAAGGGATTCATATAAATCGTCCCTTCAACCAATCCATTGATTGAAATTGGCTTCTGACCATGTTTAACAAGTTACACGGCGTTTTTTTGCTGCTTGAATCCCCTATGGGTCCTGTAAAATGCCAAATGCCTACCATCGGGCCCAGAAATGCCTGGAATGTGGGGCTTATTTGATCAGCAAGAACCAGGAGTTGTAGTGTGAACACCTGGGTCCCTGGGTGGCCCGTATCATGCCACAGGCCATAGGCCATAGCCACCGATTGCAAGTTTCAGCCATCTGTGAATTGTAAGAGCCATAATTTCCTGTAGGTTTTCCTTAAAGTTCAGCCTGTGATCTGGTAAAATGTATAACGCATTGGCTTTTAGCAAGCGAAACTTGGGAGATCGTAGCTCTTCAATCGTTAGTAACTACTCCTTAATTGTTCCCTTTAAAAAGAAACTCTTCATTGACCCACAGACTTCGCCCACGAGACACTCCCCATCTGAAATGCTACGCTGTGAGGTCTACTACTTTTCAAGTCCTACCTCTAGTCTGCCCTTCATGGTCATGGACCTGCTACAGGTGCGGCTCCAGGAGCTGACGGTGAGGATGACGAATACTCATCGCACAATGATATCAACACCATTAATACTGTACACATTGCTACCGATAACCATCATCAGCAAATAATATCAAATAATCATAGGACCTAATCATGAATCATAGTGATTCAACATAAACATCAGACAACATCAAAAAAATGGGCTGAAGATCTGCGACGACAACACTGGCGATTCGGTCGACAATGGCCCCCTTATTGGGACGACATCCCCAGGGCTACACCTTGCGGAGCCGCTTCAAAAGCATCGCGGACGGCGAGGTCCTGGCTGACATGGTGGCGCCAGGGTTTGGTATAGAAAAATGGGGGCATTTAATGACCAATGGACCAAACACCATGACTTAACAACATTTGAACATGATCACCAACTATCAAAATGATCATAGTCTTGAGGGGTAGTTTCAGATAAACCCATGTGGATGTGATATGCAACCATTGAACAACGGAGATATACAAAAATGATCAAACATGTGTATTTTTTCGGTGGGTTGAGCCATCCAAAGATTCGGACTCAACCATTCGAACATTGGGATGAAGCCATTCTAAGATGGGGATTGAACCATCAAAATGGACATTGAACCATTCAAGAATGATCATCCGTAGGGATTTATCTATCAACGATCAGATTAATATCGAGTGCATCACTTCTTGGTGGTTTCGTATATTTTTCATGCGCATTCGAAGAAAACATACGTTTTCTTCTCTAATGATTACCAATATGCAATCTTTTCAGGGGCTAAAACCAAGATGCAGAGTAGAAGACAATAGAAAAAGGCAGTGATGAACCCCCCAAAATTTTTCTTTTGCCAGCTGACGGTCTCTAGATTCTGGATTTTAACTTTGTCCTTCTGTCCTTCCTTTTGAGCCACAGATATTCTGGCCGATTTTCTGGGTAAACCATGGTGGAAGGGGAGGTCACTGAGTTGATTTTGGCTATAGCCAGGGAGCTCAGGTTCTAGACAGGTTTGATATGTTTTGTATATTTTTGTATACTATAACTAGGACCCTATAACCATCTATGATGCCCCACAGGAAAGGTGGTGCTTCGGTGTACTTTGTTGCGCGGGTTCTCTTTGTGTTGTTTTGCACAAATCCTGTAGTTATTGTACATAGGTTTTGTTTTTTGAACATCATTTTCACCCCCAAATATATACAAAGAATCACTCACATTTAAACACTCCGCATCTTAATCCAAGGTTTTTCATTACTTCAGAACCTGGAAAACAGTGGCATCTGACAAAATCCAGCCATGCCCAGCGGTCAACAAAAAAAACGTGGCAAATGCCATGATTTTTACGGCCAGGATGATGCGATCTTTGAGCTGGAAGCAGCTGAATTGGGATACTCCCTGCTTACTGGAAACTCACCAGCGGAAGCATCGACCCGGGGGTTGGGATGATCGACCCCCAAAATAGGGGATGGTCATGGATAAAAAAAGCCCCTGGGATGTTTGGATTTGGATTCCCATGGATGAGTCAAATACCATACAACATCACACAACATGCTTTTTGAGATGTTTTGACCATAGCACATATAGCACTAATCGGTTTTTTTTTGGCAGATGGACTTCCGACAGGTTGTCCAAGTGTGCCATGGTCGGGTCGCTGGCCCCATCTGGCCCTGAGGAATGGATGCGTGCCACCAACATCAGGCGCATGGAACTGGAAGTTTGGGTGTGTCTGGCTGGGGATGGCTGAAAATGGCCAGTACACCCCCGAAACAGCATTTTTGGTGGGGAAAATGGTGATTAGACAATATGGATTTTGGATGATTTTGGGGTTTCCCTAGTCTCAGACAAAGCCGTTTCAATATGTCTCAACCATGCCTGAAACCAGATTTGGCTTTGTCGAAACATGGGGTGACCACGGTGACCACGGTGTATGCCAAATCCACTGGTCAATCATCCATGGTTTTCATGCCTACCTGGAGCCCTGATGAAGAATGCAATCATCACACGTCTTTATTGGTGAGTTGTTGGGATCTCAAACGCTGAATGTGTTTTTGGAAATTTCAGGCATGGTAAGATACAGATGGAGTATGCCATACACAAAATCAATCGTTGCTCACGACCAGGGATTTGAATACATTTGATGGGTGTCACAAGTCAAAGGTGGGCTCAAACATGTTTTTTTTTGGTGTCCCTTTATTATATGGACTCGAACATAGACAGCTGTTGTAATAGAAATGGGAGGATTTCCGCAGTGAGTGTGGTACCAGGGTCCATGGCGGTTCATCCAGGTCCATAGTGCCATAGGGAGCCACGTCACCAGCATTGCAGAGAAATCAGGTGTTTAATCTGGGATTATGTCCTGAACATGTGTGGGTCATGATCTGAGCCGGATGGGCCGGATGGGTATCAGTTGGTTGGAATTGAAGACCCAGAGGCCGGTGGACTTGTGAATCCAATGATACTTAGTAAGGGGTATCATGCCATTTTATGGCATTTCATCCAGTTTTGAACAATGTTCATCTTTGTTCATCCCCTTTTGTAATCATCTTGAAAATCAAATGACAGATTTTCAGACAGGCAAGCTTGTGGATAGAAGCGATGTGTTGTTGGAGACTGCAATGACGAATGTTGGAGCTGTTAAACTTCTCCTTTCTCACAGTGAGGATTTCACCAAACACCCGATCAGTGTGGAGGTGTTACTGGTGCGACCAGATCGGCATGTTCAGAAATTTCCGGGGTCATCCACCAGTTTGTTTTTAGCTCCGGAACGGGCTATCAGTGAATCAGATTGGATTACTTCTGAGCCCCGAAAAATGCCCCAAGTTTTGGACAAGATGCTCATAGGTGTCTGATTGTCAGGCAACTGATCACACCTGGCAAGGGAAGACCCATTTGTAGATGGTCTCCCTTAGGTTGCCGATGGTTGCCGAAACTCGTGATTTTCCAATGATTTTCCATGTTTTTTTTGGAACCATCTGAGGTGGGGCCAGACATGGATGGCTCTCGAGTTTTGATCTTGGTGCGCTCTGAAACCGGGCTGCTGAGGTTTTGGTGCATGATACTTGGGTTGTGACTTTTAGAAATCAGCAAAATCCCAAAAAGATAAATAAGTAATCTATCACTATTTGAGTAGGAAATTACTTTTCTATCTTTTTCAGGACCTCTATATATATACATATATATATACACATATATCAAGACTTATCATTGACTCATCATCTACTGCCAAACGAGTATGGGTCAAACATATGGTACAGATGGACCCAGAAATTATTGTCACGATCAGGATCTGAAACCATGCATTTTGGATCATTTTGGGGTCAGGATTGATAACAATTATAACAGCATGAATCATGATATCAATGAAAATGATTCATAACAATGAATCATAAACATGGTTGATAAGTAATGATGTTAGTAGTAATAGTAATATTAGTAATATTGTTTGAAAGCAACTGACAATGCAAATCATACGGATAATTAAGAAGCATACACACCAACGATTATGCTATAGCTGCTATAGTATAGTACTTGTACCCATTTATAACAGTAAAAAGTGATATCAGTTACTTGTACTTATGAAAATCCCCTCAAAGAAATGGAGGTTATAGCTGGGGAAATGATTGAACCGTGCCGAATTTTCCAGCCAGCCATATTTGACCACAAGAGGGTAATAAGAAATGACACCAATAGTATCCAATAGTCATATTTGATTGATGATATATTCCGTTATCTCAAATCATGGATCGACAATATTCATTTCTCAGATTTATCATTGATGCTTCTCATTAATATTCATGACTCCATGACAAATAAAATAGCAATGGCTTAATCATATCCCACCGCCCCTCAGATTCCTCGTGGCACAGGATTGGAACAATGCGGAAGTGGGTGCTGCCAGTGTGTCCAACCCACAGCCTGGGCCTCTCAGAGTTGAGAGCCGGGGACAAGCCGGGGACTTCCACCGTGAAAACATGTGGATTTCATCATCAGCTGGATTTAACCATGAAAACTCTGGATTTTAACATGATTTAAGGATCCAAAATAGGGATTTTTATGGATTTTTATCCATCAATGATGGTGATGTAGCAACTAAAAAATGGAATTGGCAAAGCCCACATCATCCAAGTTCTTGGTCATAGTAAAAATCCGGAAAGCAATGAGTGGTTTGCCACCATTCCTGCGTGTATCCAATTACTCCGGATGACTTTTTTTCATGGGATACCGGACCAGGTGACCATTTTGATCATCTTTTGGGATGAAACCACGGGTCGTCCGCAGGATCTATGCCGTGGGTGACATGAGAAGGAAAGGTCTACTGCGAGGCCAGAGATGCGGCTCGTTGGTAGAGGAAACCAAAACCTGGTGCTTTTCAAGCATCAAACACGGGGACTTCTTCCAACATCAACCAACTGAAACCATCATGCAGCAATCAAGGGAGGCGACTGAGTAGTGGAGTGCCCAACTTTTGCTGGTGGGTTGGTTGGGGCAATCGAGAGACTATAAACGCTATACAATGATACCCTCTGGTAAACTAACATAGCTATTGAAAATGGCCATTTATATACCGACAGTGAGTTTTCCCATTAAAAGTGGTGATTTTCCATAGCTATGTTAAATTACCAGAGGGTATATGATCAGATTATAGACAGCTGAGCTCCGGCTGAGACGGATCATCTTTTTGGTGAGCTGTGATGAGTATTCTACCCGCTGATGGGACACTTCCCCCAGGCCTAGGCGGCCCAGAGCCTTTTTTGCAGCGCTAGGCGATGGGAAGCCTCTTTTCTATGCCTCAAGCACCAATTCGGAGGTTGGATTGGGCAGCCATCATGCCTGGTGGTTTTTCAAAGCTCACTATTTGGGTGCGTTTGAAGAATGGGAACCATTTTGGGAAACTTATGATCCAACTTGCCTATCAAATTTTGGGGTGGCCCATTTTCAGAACACCATTTTTTCATATTTTTTCCATAGCTGCGACATATATAAATCAATGCTTTTTTCTTTTTTTTGGGGGATAGGTTGCGACCCCCAACTACATTATGAGCCAATGGAGATAGGACAATCCGGGTGGGCCCACAGTCTCACAGTGCGTCATATGAAGCCACTTGATTGGATGAGGCATGGCTTAGGTCATTGCGGAATATGATATACAATTACAATCTTGGTGAAGGGCTAGCTTGATGCAACTTAAGCTTTTGCCATACTTGAGGATGTTGTTCTAGAAACATGTACTATACGACTAGCCAACTAAATTGCTTGCAGGATGTCACTGAATGTGCCAGAGATGCCGTTGCACAATGTTGCACATACATATGTGTATATATATATATACTGTAATATATATATAATATACATACGTGTTAGTCTCTAAGATATATCTCATATATCTTAGTACATATGTCCAAACTTTTCGCCGGATCATCCCGCAGAGAAGCAGCCAGTCGTGGCCTTTTGTGGCCCAGTAGAGTTTAAAGGTTATGGGAAACTCACCCGTTTTTCGATTTTTCTATGAACATAGCCAATGTTATGAGGATTTTGGGTATCCGTCATGTTTATTCATTTTTGGACAGAGCCAAGTATATCCCTTGCGAAGGTACAGCCTCTGGATGTTTGGACTTGTGCGCGGAAACAGCGGGCTGCGCAAACGGGAGGCGACGGATGTCGAGAAGGGCGGAGGCTAGAAGAGTCCAGCAAACATGGGAAATCTGGGTATATTGGCAGGTGACACTTCCAGCTGTTCTGCCAGTGATTCACTTCTTTTTTGGGGGACTGCCACTGCTCAAGTGGGAATGGCTGAGGTATGCACTTTGGTTTGTTCCATCTGTATCTATGAAGATATTTTATCTCTACTCAATATTTGTATTACCCTCTGGTTATTTAACATAGCCATGGAAAATGGCCCATTTATAGATGATTTTCCCAGCTAGAAACCTCCATTTTTTTTGGGGATTTCCCATGGCTATGTTAGTCATAACCAGATGGTATCTCTGATATTGGCATCCCACCAATTTTTTTTGCAGCTTCTGTGCTCATATCAGTTGAATGCTCCGTCGTTTAACCAGCAGGTCAGGTAGAGTTTCAAGCTGGTGAAGTCCATACGCACATTTGAAATCAGTTGGTGAACCACAAGTGGTCCCCCCAGAAAAAACTCCCGAACGTTCTATCGGATTCATTGCCAGTTTTGAGTTACGTATCTATAATTTATATCCATTTATATCGTCTCATATCACTTTTTTTCCAATTTGGTTATTTGTGACATGAAAATCCTGGGGGTTTTATGGATTGTTAACAGCCCCAGGAACGAGACCATGTCGGCTCAGGAAGTCTGAAAAGTACCGGCCCCCTTGGCACCATGTCGAACCTGGTCTTGGTTGGTCGGGCACTTGGCAAAAGGGACCCATCAATCGTTGCGCACGTGGTGTTGTGCTATGCCAAGTAGTTATTAAACGTGATTAGTAGATTTGGATGATCCTGATATGCGTATATGAATATATAATATGTGGATATATGATACTGTATGACAACACATATCACATGTATATTACTGTATATAAATTATATATAATATCATATAACATCTATACATACATATACTTGATATGATACAGTGTTTTATCCGAATTGAAGTAAGTTACACCATGACACCATGGTATTGAGCCTAAGGCCCCACTTAGGGAATGCACATCCAAGTGCCAGGAAAGACGTGTCATCATGATGTGATAAGTCGAAAAGCATGGTATACGTTGAGGTCTCCTGTCAGTAGGTCATGTGCCCGTATCTTCAGTCTGCTTACACAAATCATAAACTTCTACTTGAGATATCACTGCTACCTTAGCTATATTTTTCAAGGGGGGGGTCACGTACCAAAATAAATTTTCAGAAATAATTATCAATTTCATGCAAGAGCCATATACTTCTGGCATAGGTCAAGCCATGCAAAAATAATTTCGGGGCTGAAAATTATTTACCGGGGTCGGACCCCATCAAAATAATTTTCCAACAAGGGGTCAGGTGCCAGACAATTATTTCGGAATATTTTTGTTGAGCCTATCGCAGGATTGCTGGTTTGTGGTCATCAGTGTGCAAAAATAACCAGCGCCTGTTTTCTTGGCATCAATGTTGGTAGTTTCGATCAATTTGAATCTTGAGATGACTATTTTTGACCCCATTCCTAACGGGCGAGATTTCGCCAGATCTCACACAAGAATTCAGATGAGATGAGAAAACCCCATTTCATCTAGGGCTTGATGACTCGAGCCCACTGCAACGAACAAACCAGCAGTTCACGTTGATCAGTTGGTGAGTGAAACTCTGATGGCATATCTGGACATGTTGCTTCTGGAATTCGCAGGGTCATGGGGCTAACAGCATTTAATTAATTCAAAATCCATTAAAAAGTTGTTGAAAACTGCGGGGTTCTTAAAATGGTATGAAATCATCCTAAATTGGTCGCTCTAAGATGTTTGATGGGGAAGCTATGCTCATTGGATGTTTTGGGGCACTCAAAGTTTGAGGCACACCCAACATATCCCAACATATTCAATAGATTTCACCCCTGAACTTCCAAAAAAACATGTGCCAAAATCAGTGCATTGACATGATTCACTGGATTGGTTTAAGGGAAAATCTACAGGAAACCATGGTTTTTACCATCAAATATAGGACTTTCCTGTAAATTTTCCCATAATCCAATTCTATGAATGATTCACTGAGCAAAATCACCAGCAACGTGCCAGGGCATGGTTCACTCTACTACATGTCGGCTGCCTATCCGGGGCCAGGCTGCAAGATCGGGGCCTCATGGCTGAGCAAAAAAAAATCACCGGTTATTCAGTGCCAGGTTCATGTTGTCTGATTGACCACATCACAATAAATACATAACATACATAAACACGTAACATTTATAATCATATATAATCACATATATATATATATATTCGTATATCTATCTATCTATATATATATATATAATTACATATATATATATAATTACATATATATATAATATACACCAACCCTTTAAGGCTACTTTTCAGGGGGGGACCATACCAAAATGTAAGATGCATTTTTTGGGACAGCCCCTTGAAAAATTAGTCGCTGAAGGTCCCCCAGGTGTCGTTGTGTAAGCGCACAAAATTTCAAGGCCCCCCTCAAAAACACCTTGAAAAATGTAGCTTACATTTTGGTAACTGCCTTAAAACGGTGGTGATTGTACATAATTATATGTTTGTTGACATTTTGTATATGTGGCCGGACCCCAAGCGACCTCTGTTTTGCATGCCGAAGCTACTTTTGCATTGGTCAAAGGCTTCAGAATACACTTGGGCTTCAGGTACATATATACTCAGAAATTCAGGTAGATCCATGCATGCCGGGGTTACACAGGTATATGATATTTCTTCGGAACAACTATCATTCGTGACTGCACCTACAGAATCTACACATATCTACACCCAGAACAACCACATTTGAACGTGTTTCTATGTTTGTTGGAAATTGACATGTAAGAACACGTTGACTGTATTTGACCAATTCACATGGCATCATGTACAGTTTTGTTTCGAAAGTTGATTGAAGCCATAGCCCACCTGAGATACACTTGACTCGATAAGTTATTGACGAGGTTAGGATGGTGAAGCAAGTTTCTGATCTCTTTTTATTAATGGATATTGTTTACTTTGTTTACTTAAGATAGTACCATCTGGCTATTTCACAAAACCATGGATAAAGATCCACCATTTTTCATAGGTAAACCATGGTAAACCATCTATTTCTATGGGCCATCTATACCATGGCTATGTTAAATAACCAGAGGGTCATTGCGCCCCCCCCAGTTGTAATCCGAATGAGTTCCAAGGTCCATGGAGCAACTCTACTGCGCGATTAGGCCATGTGCTGCGTCAAGGGGTCAAATCCAGGATTTTCTGAGGGATTGAACCATCAGACATCAGACATATCATAGGGATTTAAGATGATTAAGATGATTAAGATGATTAAGATCATGATATAACCCAGCTTTGCAACATTCTACAAGCAAAGAAGGGCTCCAGGGTTCCCAAGAACGGTTCCGTTCCGATTTTGGGGCTGGGCAACGATGCACCACTCCTGGACCTCGAGATTGAAATCCAACAGGCACTGCCAATGGGTTCTTTTTCATCACACATACGATATATAATATGTATATATATATATATAATGAATGACGAGTAATCTAAGCTATTGGATAGCTCGTGTTTTTTTTCAACAAACATATGGGGATCTGATCCATGAAAATGCGGAAACTTAAACTTAAACTCAACAGCTACTGAGCTGCTGGGATTATATGGATGAATGACAAATAAAACTGCATGGTGGTTTCAACAATCAACGGTTTATTTTCAGCACCTGGGATGATGATCCCTTTCACGCAGGAAACCACCAAGCAGAAAAGGCGATTGATCCTGACCAGCAGGAAATCCAGAATTCCTGGCCAAGGATTAGCCTAAAGATCCTAGTCAGCACTGGAAAGTATCTTAGATTTTATCTCTTGAGCGTTATCCCAAATTGCCATGTTACATTGTAATCTCTCTCTCTCTCATCTAACTTATGTATATATACCCTCTGGTAAACTAACATAGCTATGGAAAATCACCATTTTTCATGGGAAAATCCACTATTAATGGCCATTTTCAATAGCCATATTAAATTACCAGAGGGTACAGATAGCACCAATTAACATGAAGAGATCCAACCGATTCCATCAGCAGCTTCTGGTGAATGGACTGATGTCGGGCAGGTCTTATGAGAAGGACTCAGGCACCAAACGGCCGGAGCAGACTTGGCACCAGGAGCTGGGAGTTGGACCTTGAACGTAGCGCGTTTGTGAGGCTTTTCAGGTGCTCTTTTGTTTGGATGATTTGGTAGCATCTCTAAGATTTCAATGAGCCTTCATGCTTGCTTCACTCCGTAAGCCCAACATGCTTGGGCAGATGGTGCCCAATTTCCACGGTGGAGAATGCCGTCAGTGACCCAACCTGGCCAAGCACTGTCGATCACATGTTGAAATCCAGAGTTTTGTTATGTATTTATATTTTGTAGTAAATCCCATTTTTTCATGGTTCAATGAACATTTTTGATGATTCCACCCTTCATTTTTGGTTGGTCGACGTCCCCATCTTTGGCTCGAGCGTCGACATGGGGAGCTGGGCGATTGGAGCGTGGGAGGAGGCGTGTCGTTGCGGGGGTGCGAATCTCTCCACAAAAGTGCACCCAAATTTGGGAAAATGATGGAACAGTGGATACATGGAATAATATGGATAATATGGTCAAGTTTATTTTTACTGTAGTTGAAGAGTGTAGCATGTTCATATAATATATATATATATGATCTATCTCTCTCTCTATATATATGATATTGCACATTAGTATACAAATTTCATCAGGTAGATTACTGCTGTATAGATCACCCGGCTGATCATCCCCCATCACTTCCCCATGGTTTCAAGGAGACAGCGAAAACCACCAGGCAGTTGATGTACTGCGGTTGATACCTACATCTTATTGGGTTCATATCCCCATTCTGATTGGTTCATATCCATTGATATTCCATGTATATCCCAGTTTTTTGAGTTTCTATCCCTGGAGGATCCGATTTTAAGGCTTTATATCCCATATATTTCACTTATTGCCACTTTTTATGGTTAATAGCACCCCCTAAGCCCGGTGGTGTTCACTCCCTCCGCCAGGCCCGAGGTTCACTGCCAGAGCAGGCGCCCTGGGTGGGATGAAATGGTGGGTTATATCATCAACCATAAATATAATCTATGGTATATCAATTATATATATGAAATCGGATGAACTATCAATAATATTTGGTTATTGGTTATGATCTATCAACCATTTGATGGTAAAATTGGATGAACATGGATGAACATGTTATTGATAACCCCCAAGTCTATAATATAATATATTCTAATATATCAATAATTGGGGTTTCATGAATACATGTTAATAACCACCACATATACCTGTGAATTGGGTTTTGAGGCAACCCTCAAATCTATCAACACCTCTATATTTTTTCATATGTATAGGTGATTGAAGATCTCTATACACCCACCAGCAATTTTGATGTCAACTAAACAGCCTCGGATGAAGGGGCAAATGGCAGGAACAGCAAGATTGTGTCGTCAACATCCGCCAAATCATCCAGGTACCAAGCCGAACTCCTGATGGAGGCGGGAATGGTGGCCGGGATGCCATGCTTGGTGTCTAAATATTCCAATATATGGTGTCATTTTATTATATTGGAATATATATGGTATTGGAATATATGATGACACCATATATGGATAATTATTCATCAATCTTCAGAATCTTCCAATATATTGAATATATATATATTCCCACATCATATACATTTATATACCAGTACCGCACCAGGCGGTGGCAGAAGTTTCAATGATAGGAAACTATAGGAGAGGTGAGTTGTTGTGATGCATGGATGGCAGAGCGAACCCACTGATGGATCGAAAGCTGGTTGAGGCTCTGAGTCTCTCTCTGTCTCTCTCTCTCTCTCTTTCTCTGTGTCACCTTCTCTCTGTGTCTCTATGTCTCCCTCTGTCTATCTATTTGTCTATCTATCTATCTCTAGCGTAATGTAGTTGTAGTTGTAGTTGTGTGCCCTTTTTGACATCTGGACTTCCAAAAGTGGCCCGAGACCGTCAGTTTTAACACTTTTGACTTGCGAACGTGCTTTGCGCCACAGCGGCGTGCACTTTTTGATCTCTCATATATCATGGACCTTTGAAAGGACCCGTATAATTGTCCATTTGCAGAATTTCTGCCCTTAGGGCGGATTTCTTGTGAAGGAACTGGACATGGTCATTTTTTGACTACTGTGGTCAATTTTTTGTTTCGCACCTTTTGGGCTGATCTTATTCTACTTTGCGTAAAATGTGTCGATTTTTCTGGGCGGAAATTCCCGGGAAAAGGGTGGACATACCCGGGAAAAGGGCGGAAATACCCGGGCAGATTCAACATGACTGAAAAATGAAAACATGAAGTGGGCAGTTTTTTCTTGAAATGGTAATTGTTATTTTGAAATGGACACATCTTTTAAAACATGGACAGAAAACAAGCCAAAATCTGCCCTGGACAGAAATTTGTGACCAATGAATATCCACGTATGACCAGATGGCCCGGCAGCCTCTGCACCTGCCGCTTTCGCAAACCTACGCATCGACCTCTGGAGCCACAAAACATTCGAAACATGGAACAACACAGTCTCTCGCGATTTTTCTACCTTTTTGCGGGCCTTGACACCTTGCTCTTCTTTCTACTGACTCTTTCTCTTCTGACTCGTTCTCTTCTCTGACTGCTCTCACCACTGTTGCTGCATCTGTCCATAAGTCGGAAGTATGAGATCGAAACTTCCTTTGACCATATATATAGAGTGATACTGGGGTAGTGCCGCCATGCCATGTTGTCACTGATCAGCTGACGACCTCTCACTGGATGAATTGGTCCTCATGCTGGAGAGGCAGCCTCCGCTCTCTTCGGGCCTTGACACAAGGCCAGGGATGAGAACGGCAGACCCGATTTACCTTAGGGTTAACATATAGAAAAATATGTGGAAAACCCATGGTTTCTCATTGGGAAAATGATATACTCATGGTGGGTTTTCCACATCTTTTTGTATGTTTATAGGAAGGTAACAAATAGACTGCCTGAAAAAAATGAAGCCAACAATAAGGGGAAGTAGGCGGATGGCAAGGAATGGCATGGCTTAGAATAATTTGGTGAGTGGACGGTGTCATCAACAAACCATGCTCGGAGGGTCAAAGGTGACAGGTTCCAATAAGATTCCAAGAGTGGTTCCCTAGTCGCCCATAAATCCTCTGCTCATGCAGTCGACCAGTTTTACAGGGAGGATTCGAGGTACCCTGAACTTTCCAGCTTTGCGATGCAAGCCGTCATTGAGTGCATTCGCAGAATGGATATGCAGGGAAATTTGTGGACATTTACATTTGTAAGGCAACACAGGCTCCTACAAAATGTTCCTTGAATCAATCATTTGGTACAGACACGTGATCCAGTCTTGCTGCTCCGCTCAGCGTATGCTGCCATTCCTAAGGAATCATACGCGTAAAGGCACCATACTGTATAGACTGTTACTTGCCAGCTTACAGGGTTGTTGCACGCTACAGTACTACTTGTGATTGCCTTGCATGTACTATCATTTGTAGATCATCTATGGTGATTTATCAATTAAATTCAATTAAAATGATGTTTTGCCATAGCTAGGTTGCATTACAAAAGGGTATCTATTGCTGATTCTACGTTCCCTTTTGCAGGTTGTCATGCTGGTGGGTCCATGTTCCATCGGCAGTCCATTGCTTTCTTTGCACATCCGCAGTGATAACTCCATTGTGACTTGGGCAGTCATTCCAGTATCCTCAAAATGGTTGGATGACCCCATTTCTAGCAACATTATCCCATCCAAATCACCAGAACTATAGAAATCTTAAAAAAACAACATGTTCCCTCTGGTTATTTAACATAGCCATGGAAAATGGCCCCTTTATAGATGGTTTACCTTTTAAAAATGGTGATTTTCCATGGCTATGTTAAATATCCAGATGGTACCCCAAAATTGACATCAACTGGTCGCATAGGGCTAAACAAATGCTACGTTCAGGGACTTGATCTCCACCTCGGAGGTCTATTGGCCCAGTGGCCGCTGGCCATACGTCGCCCCACGGCCAACGAGGACGGAAGGGAGCCGTTTCGGATGAGATCCTCAGCACGGGTCAATAATTTATGAACCCCATTCATTAGTTGATTAATAGTTATGGGGAAAATCCATATCGCATTAATTAGTTCAGAATTATATATATATATATATAATAGTCATGAATCCCATTCTTGATGGGATTAATGTGGTGAACCCAATAATGTATAAATCATCCCCAAGTCAACAGCATTTTCATGGCTGGGATAAATTATCCATCCCCAGCCATGGTCGTCGTTTACGACATTGATCCTCGGTCAGCAGGATTCATCAGGGAAGGGAGGTGTTTTTGACACCTCGTCTAGAAAGAACACAATTTTTTGACATTGTGGTAGCCCCATAAACAATAGAATAAAATCGTACCAAACTAGTGATAAATAACTTTTCAATCTTTTTTGGGGGTACTATAAATCAATTGAAACGGTGGTTTGAGTGATCCACGGACCATCGGCCGAAGACATGGTTTTTTTCGTGACCTTCCAGATCTTCTCTTTCATGCTAAGGTTGCAGTAGTCACCATGGTCACCACAGAAACTACATCAAACCATGGTCATGACCCCATTTGAAGGAGGCTGTTCCAGTTCTGGACTTACCATGCCGGCCAGATGCTCACATGGGCTCCCCGGTAGCCCATGTGATACATGCGCAATGCCCAATTCACCCCAAGGTTGGTTGGCGCAAGCACGAGTGAATCATGACACGAAGATGGGGATTTGTATGTGACTCAAAATAGTATTTGCAGGGTGAACCCTCTAAGATGGTTTGGTATGGTAGTGTTTCAGCATTCAGATTCACACACAGACAGAACTTGAACAGTGTTCAACCCCCGTGTTGATTGATTTAGTTGGGTAGGGTTAGACCATCGAATACTTTGGGAAATGATCTGAATCCCAATTTGTCATAACATATTATTTCCCAAGATTGGGGTTACCCTCTGGTAAACTAACATAGCTATGGAAAATCACCATTGTTTATGGGAAAATCCACTATAAATCACCATTTTGGTATACTATCCAATATAAGAGGATTTCCCACCATGGAGTGTGATTTTTCTTGCGGACATCACCTGACTTTGTAGGACTTTGCCGCCCCAAGGCACTGCGGGGTACTGGAACTTTTGCAGCTGAAGCATGATGGAGAGTTCATATCCATTCATATCCCATTTATTGATATTTATTGTGATAAAATTCAGTAGGTGCAGTGCATATTGGATGTATCCCATTACGTACCCTAGAAATCCCTAGAATCTTGGAACTGGGATGATCAAACATGCCTATGAGACCCATGGGGAAAGGTGGGATGAACATCCACAGATATCCATGGATCATATATCTGGGTAAATTTCATCACGACCTCACTGCGACCGAGCCCTGGAATCATGGTCAATAATGGAAATCATCCCCAAATGGCCTTAATTCAGATTAGTGAAATATTACAATTTAACCATATATATATATTATTATATCTATATATATATGAGCTATTTTATTTCCCTGCTCACTAGGTTGCCATAAACATCAGACACCTCAATTTGAGTATGTTTGAGTCACATTTTTTTGAATACAACCCAGAAGAAGATATCTTATCATATCTTATCATGCAGATACAATGTATAATATCTTCGACACATATTTGTTTACTTTGCCCACACAACTGGGGATGCAAAGACTAGTGAGGTATCACTAAATTGGCCCTGGACATTTGTTTTTGCTGAACACAGGTGCATTCAAATCGTGATTTGATGGGTATCCTGAATCCAAGCAGGCCTGACGAGCCTGATCTTGCAGGGCCAAGCTTTGCGCAGACCTGGCTCAGTAGGCAAAAGATACCGGGCTGTTTTCTTGGTGCTACTGTAAACGGAGAGAATGGGGAATGGGATGATTGATCATAGTTCCTATGGATAAGTCCCCCATTCCCTAGCCCCAGTAGTTTTTCCCCAACAGCAAAACATTGCTATGGGGTCTTGAGCCCAGATTAGCTCCTGTGCGATCCGGTGCAGCTTCAACACCAGGTTCCGGACAAGGTTCCGGAGGGTTCTGGTGCAGATACCTCGTGAGGTTCTGGAGGGTTCCGGTGCAGATACCTAGTGAGGTTCCGGAGGGTTCCGGTGAAGATACCTGCTGAGGCTCCGGAGGGTTCTGTGCGGTTCCGGAGGGTTCTGGTGCAGATACCTTGTGAGGTTCCCGAAGTTTCCGGTGCAGGAATTCGGTGAGGTTCCAGAGGATACGTGATTAGGTTCTAGAGGGTTTTGGTGCAGGTACCTGGTGAGGTTCCGGAAATTTCCGGTGCAGCTACCTGATGAGGTTCCGGAGATGCGTGGTGAGGTTCCGGAGGGTTCCGGGGCAGATACCTTGTAAGGTTCCGGAAGGTTCCGGTGCAGAGACCTTGTGAGTTGTGAGGTTCCGGAGGGTTTTGGCGGAGAAGATGCTTGGTGAGGTTCCGGAGGGTTCCGGTGCAGATACCTTGTGAGGTTCCGGAGGGTTCTGGTGCAGATGCTTTGTGAAATTCCAAAGGGTTCCGTAAGCACTTATTTTTTATGGCATAAGCGCTTAATTTTTATGGCATAAGCACTTTTTTTATGGCAAAACCGCAGAAGCTTTCAAGCTGTTGGGGATAGCACCTGAGTTTATTTTTTTTGAGATGGACACTAAGCGAACTGAACTTGGAAATTTCGGCCGGAATCTTACTACGACCTGCATTTGTTTGGCTAGTCGCCCAAGTCATCTGTAACTTTCAAGCAAGGTACTTGCACATACCCTCTGGTCATTTACCCTAGCTATGGAACATCGCTCTTCTTAAGAGGGAAATCATTTGTAAATGGGCCATTGTCCATAGCTATGCTAAATTACCAGAGGGTACCACAATACAGACGATACACACCGTTTTGTCTCAACAATAGATTAACATATGGACAGGAAATGATGCTCTAAAGCATGAGATACTGGCATGCCACACCTTCAGACAGACTTACCGAGCAATTGTTGGTGATTTTGCCATCATGAATCATGACTATTCTGATCGCAGGTCCATCGCGTTCGACGTAATGTTGCATCTGATTGTTGGGTAGACACATCTCTATTTCTGCTGGTTATTCATGCTTATACCTTATGCATCCACAAGCGTTGGTGATCTGTATATATAGATTCTTGCTAATTGATCTTATCCGCACACATGTGCCATGGTCAACAGTTGATTCGATTCATAGTGGGGAATGTCATAAATGTCATAGCTCCATTCATAGGGAACGATATTGGCCAATATCAGGATTTCATGGTCAAAACATTTGCTATTTTCTGGTCAGCACCCCATTCATAAGCTTCTGCTATAACAATCTATAACTAGTCTACAACCATCAATGACCACCTACAACCATCTATAACTAGTCTATAACCATTATATCATTGGGAAATCCTATTGATCAGGGCGCCCGGAACCCTGCGGCGAACAAAAACAGGCTGCTCCCTCGGCCCATCGCTTCGACGCTACTGCAGAGGTCATCGTTGGGAAAATCTGCTGAAGTTCCATGGATTTCCCAATGAAATTTGGTGGTTGATGTGTGTTTTTTTAAATGCTTTTTTAATGGTTTATATACCAAACAAACATTAACCATCAAAAACAATGGTTTTTAATGGTTTGAGTGGTTATATATATATATTTCCTTAAAAACCACTCCATTGATTGACCTTTCAATCTGGACACCACTTTTTGACTCTCAAATGATAGCGGTGAAGTCAAAATGCCTAAAAGAGTTGGTTCGTGGTCCAATTGGTCACGAATGCAAACGTTGAGAGGTACTGGTATCCTTGGGGTGTTGTTTTTGATACCCTGCAGTTAGCAATTCAAAATCTTCATGTTGAATTGCAAAATGAATGATGTTCAATCATAAAACCTTCTGTATTCTTGTCAAATCATCGTCGGGAGTTCCCAAATCTTTGCTTTGGCCAGCGACATGCTGGAAATTTCATAAGAAATCATGGCCCTTTTGGAAGGTTCCTTCCACCTGAACCGTAGGATCAAGCCTGGCGATGGCCGCTTTGATTAGGGCTTTTTCAGGTCATGCCTCCGTTTCTAGATGGGAATCATCTCAAATAGTTACAACACTTTTGGATGAGATGATCCTCAGCAAAACAGTGGATGATAGTGGATCAGTGGATGTTTTTGGATCGGGGGCTGCCATGGACTGCAGGCAAGATGAGCAACGCTTTTTGCAGCTGGGCGGAGAGGTGCAGCCGGGAAGGGCCCGTTGGCAGCGACGCAGCAAAGTTTCGAAGCCATTGGGGAGTTGCTTTCCGAGCTACCAACTCAGATGTGCAATGTATATAGTACGTATTCTGTGTATTAATATATATATGTTTGATTATTATGGTATTTTTCTATAATATATATATATATATGATTACTAAGTTTCATACTCAGGATTACCAACAATGGTGGTTTCCTTGGGTCATTAAGTTTCTGACCCATGGCTATTTGCCGGGTATTCTTTGTACATCAGCTTCCAGCCGTTCGGCTCGACATGCCTCAGATAGCTGTGCAAGTGGACTTGAAGTCGTTTGGCGTTGATTGAAGATTGAAGACCCTCTTTGAAATCATCCACGCTTTTAAGTCAAAATTCTTGCTAACAAGAAAACATGTTCTTATTTTTCACAGCAGCTGTGTAGGGATCTTTCATGATCTTTCCGCATCAAGAAGGTTTATGCTAACAATCATTTTGCGGGCGAGCTTCACTAAGATTCAATGGTTTTGTATGATAGAGACAGGACAGACGACAGACGATCATTATTCTATGATATGGTCATCCGCATTTTACATCAAACAGGATATTAGCTTATGTGACTTAACATGTATATTACATACATCATGCTTGATAATTATTGAGAATTCTCAAGGAATATTAGGGTTTCAACCCACATGTAGATAGATATTTATCCAATCTCTCTATGGGTCTCTTTGAAACTAGCCCTAAACCCAATGGTTAACCATCATTTTCCCGATGACATGCCATTTTCTTAGAGGCATAGCATGGTATTTTCCCAATTCCAAACAGTGCCCACATCGCCTCAACGGGCGACTCCCCATGGCCTAACTGCGAATGTGGCCATGTCACGGCTTTGCGCTGCAGTGGCGCTGGCGCTGCTGAGCGCTGTGCTGCTCGGCTGGGGTTTTTGTTGCGGCGAGTGGAGCCATGTGGAGCCCGGTGACATGGCGCTTGAAGCAGCAAAATTGGGACTTGGCTATGGATCAATACCTATACATAGCATTTTTAGGGGGATGAACATCCATTTACCAGCTATTTTGATGTTCACCAGGGGGATAGGGTTTTGACCCATCCCCACTTGACGAGCAACAAATTCCACTTGATCCGCGAAACTTGGGACTCAAGCTAGAAAAAATATGGGACTTCACTAACAGAAATTGGGACTCAATCAGCAAAATGGGATTTTCACCAGCAACGTAAATGTCAAAAAAGGAGACTTGAATACCAACAAAACACCATCAGTATGTGTAATCATACCATTGTAAACCCTGATAAAACTGATGAATGGTTTGTGAATGCGTGATATTGCTTTCAACAATTTCTATCATTCCTATGGAACATGTATTCAAATCCCACTAAACTAGAAGAGGACTGATTCGGCAGCAGCTTGGGCTTATCACCCGTCGTGTAGATGGGAACTGCACCCGCAGGTGCGACCTTGAAGACCAACATCCTTGGAATCCAAAAGGTGTGGAAACACCATCCGGAAACCCACCAGACAGTGATAGATCTTTATGAACCGGAGTGACTTCTATAATCTAATTTACATACGTTCTAATCTGCACTTTTTAGGGGTTTAATTTATGTCTATTCAGATGCATTTGATGTACATTTTTTTGTGTTTTCCATAGTCCGGCCCTGGTGTCGCGCCATGAATCAACAGCCGCACTGAGGCTGTTGGTCGTGCTCTTGGACCTGACGGAAACTCGGAGATGCTGTCCCTGGCTGGGAAAGCCCCTATAAACAATGGGACAATCATGGGAACATATGGGAAAAAGATGGGAATTCCACCTGTAAAATGGCACTTTTAATGGAAAAATCAGCGAAGTTTTAATGGGAATGTCGAAATCGCATGTTTGATGACACTGGAGGCTATAGGATTTTATGGCAAATGATTTTCAAATTAGATGGTGTAAATGGAGTAGCTCTGTAAAATAACCGGTAGATGCTAGTGGATTTATGGTCAATGAGTTAGTAGATGTAAATGGATGACCCAGCCTAAATTCCAAAATCGAGACCTTATTTTTGCATAAGTTTCACATTCTTTGGGGGATGTAAACTGTAAACCCAATTCGAAATATGTTGTTTTCATAATTTTACCCAAACTATACCACAACATATGTTTAAAATTGAGTTTACCTAATATTAGGTGAATTGCTGGCTTGGTTTCAGAGAGATCTTCTCTACATGGAACCATGGATTATCACTAGCATTTCCTGGGATGTTGACCTGCCACATGTCGACCTGAATTCTGGGGATGTTTTAGGCGTACATCATGGGAAACATACATAAATAATATGCATAAAGACATGTAAATATGATGATAATGATGATGATGATGATTATGATGATTATTACTATTATTGACATTTATTGACGATCAAATATATCTGTGCCCTGACCAAAATGTGCTATGGTCAGTTTCTTTTGTATACAGTGTATAGAATATTTTCGGCTGGGTACTGCATGTCCTTAATATTGCCGTTTTCGGCAAGGGTCAGCAGAGGGAGGCAATCAAGTTCGCAGCATCTCGCACACGGTTTTGGTTGGAAGACATGTTCCGAAGTAGTACCGACTGATAATCCAGTAGCTATCCTTTCGGTTTCCCCAAAGGACTTGATGTTGGTATCCTTTGCAAAAACCTGAGGCATTCCAACTCCAATCCCCCCAAGCCTTCTCCCTTGAACCAGCTGGCAGCCTGGCATCCTTAGGACAAAGTGCCCAAAGGCGCCGCAAATCTTCACATCTATGGCTTTGTGGGAGCCATTTGCGTTGGCATCGTCGGACTCCAGCCGCTTCGGTAAATGCGGGCCAGAGCCCACATTTCGGGCTCAACAGGGATCTTTTTTGGGTTGTGGGGAAATGGGGATCGATTGCCAACTTACAATTCTTGTGATATGTGCACTGTGCATACTGTGAATATGTATTATGTATACAATATATACACAACTGCGCAGCGCAATGAATTTTGGTAAGGTCTAAATGTGATCAATACTCATCAACGGACGGGACATTGGATCCTCAGTATGTTATTGGGCGTTGGAGTATTATCCGCATTGTAGACAAAGGATGAATCATGACAACATGACGCCATAGGTTATGTGTGTTGCAACTCTGCATTGTCACCATCAACATCTCTTCCCATCCATATCCAGCATTGCCTTTGTGGACTTTTGTTGCCTTCCCAGTGAAATGGTTCAGGTTTTTCGCAGCGAAGCTGCCAAAGATGTCATGTCTGGAGCAACTGAATCTGCAGCGGAAGGCTCAGCACATTTTCACAGGTGGGGTCCGGGGGTGAGTTTAAGCCTCTGTGTGGCGGGGTGTCTTGCACTAAGGGAAGCAATTGGTGAAAATGTGCAAAGTGAAGCTAGTGAAGATGCAATTTCAGATCCGTCAGCACTCTGTGGTTGCACTTGAAGCTCCAGTCTGAACCTTTCAGAGAACTGGTGTTGTTGGCAAGTGGGGTCCACCATGAAATGCTCGGGGCAATCAGAAAGGCAAGAGCTGAAAGGGTTGCTGTACTTGTCAAGAGCTTGAAGCCCCGGAACTTGAAGATTGGCAACCTCACCAGCCTTATGCACTCAGCTTTAGGATTCAATCATGCATGCAGCGGCCTCCGTAGATAGTTCCTTGTTGCGGTTATCTTTTCATTATTTGATACCTGGAAGGTGGATGAAGGTGGCAGACGCTCATCCATCCTGACCGAAGACCATGCATTCAATGATCACCAAAATCCGCAACAAAAACATGCTCTTTCAAAAAAAAAACGGAAAAAAAACCAAAGGACAAACCATACTTGTTCCTATGAAAATCTCCATTTATACAATGTGGGGCCCCCAAGATAGCTAAGTTGGCTTATAACTCCAATAGCTATGATTTATGGTACTTATAACTATAGTATTCATGGGGTTTATAAACCAACTAACATCACTGGGGGGGTTCCACATTTATTGGGATTTCTCAGCTTGCCATATATGTTTTTTTCTTTCCCTTGCCAAGTGAGGCCTTGCTCTGGCGCAAATCTTCCTTCTGTTCTCTGAGCAGACCTGCATCTTAGCCTTGGGCGCGGGGACCTTGTCGCTGTTTCTGCTACAGATGGGGCGCTGGGCAAATGACGCGGTGAACGTGGAGTTTCTCAGGGTCTTTGGACAAATGATGAAGGAGGAAGAGAGGAGACCCGGGAGACCCGGATGGAGTCGGACAGTTGAACCATGGATGGCTGGAGGGCTGGAGTTTATTTATTTTTGTTATATACTGTATATAATATCTATAATATATATATATATATATTGTTACTCATCATTCTTATCTATCAAGATTTATCATTATTTAGACTTGTTGCCAGTACCTTTTCTTACTATTGTTTTTTTATTTCCAAGGGATGGGGTTGTTGAGAACTGACGAGGATTGACGCCCCAAAAAGGAATGGCTTTCGGATTTATTCAATCTATGCGAAATGGGGGATTTGTTTGGCTTTGTAGAATTTGATGATTGGTATAGTCCCTGTAGTCGAGTGGCTTTGTGCTACAGAGACGGTGGTTTTCTGAAATGTCAAGCAGTGAGTTGAAATGCCACTGGTTGGGATGCAACGTCAAGAATACAAACCGTATGGAATATACGCCTCTAGATAAGTTTCCGCCAAGTAAACAGACATGTTCAGTATCATGTTTACAGACAAAATACGTGGCTACTAGCCATGTGGTCCCGTAATGCACCTACCCACTGGGAATTAAACATGGCTAGCTGGAAACTCCCGCATTTATGGATGATTTTTCCATTTATAGGGGATTTCCAATATTTGTCCTATATTTTCCAATGGTTTTCTCAGGATTTCACATGAACGCCTCCATTTCGTGCGGGGGTTTCCCAGCCCTGATTTCGGGACATCGAGTTGGTCTGATTTGGGCCATGGGGCTAAGGAAGATATCATGATTCACCTCATTCCTATATGCATATATATATATATATTACATTATATATTATATCAAAAAAAAAAATATTCATATGCCATAGTGGATTGTAGTGGGTTTGTTCCAAATCATTTGAACTTCTCCACTCTTGACCTCCCCAAACTGGTGTTGCATTTGAGGGAAAGTCATCATTCCTCCAGAAATTTGGAAGTGACATATGGATTGCCTAAGCTCCGCCTCCAAAGTGTTCCATCCGGGCTGATGACTTGGGAAGATGACCCACCGAATTCTATCGCAGCACAGATAGACTCTTTTTTTCTCTGGTTGGATGTGGGTATGGATCAAAATTAGGTACCCCAATAATTGGATGGTTAATACTAAACTAGACTAACATCTGTGGTCCCCTAGGTCTTCCATTTTGACCCACATCCATGTGATTGGTGGTTTTTCTTTGTTCTCAACCCTGGGATGATGATCCCAACGAGTATTTCTTCAGCTGGCTTGAAATCACCAACCAAGCGTTGTTCAATGAGAAGCATGTCTGTCGAGGACTAGCCGCCGACCGCCGGCTGCCTTCTATTTCCTGATGCTTGGTGTCCAACATGGGAAGCCAGCGGGACAGTTTGGGGTAGCAAATCGTCCATTTAGTTCAAGGATTTACATGGATTTACATGGATTTACCTTTTTTTAAATATATTTTAATGGGATTTAATGGGTGATTTTCCATAGGTATCTTAGCCTACCCAAAAAATGACCAGACAGAAGATCCAAATTGGTGAGGCTTGGAGGTAGCCAACAGTTTTCCCAGGCGCCATGGGCCATGGATTTTTCCATGGGGCAACCGTCTGCCAAGGGCACACGCATCATTCGGGATTGTCCGAAATGGAGCATACCTTAAATAATTGTCATTAAAACCTATTGAAACAGGAAAAATGGTGTATTATATTATATATATATTATATTATGATAATCATTGATAATCACTGATCACCAATGCATTTTTTTTGGCCAGATCTCCAATGACTTGTTTCGCTCTCCAGGATGGGTTTGTTCTTTTGTTTGGTCAGCTTCCCCCGACGCCTCACCTTGCTCTGCACTCTCATCGCTACTCTGGCGGATCCCTGGTTTTGGTGGGGTTTTTCGATGACTTGGGGAGGTTTTTAACGTGGAAAACCGATGAAAGGCTCCCTTGAAACTATGGAATACTATGGACAACTAACACAGATATACACCTGGAGGGTGCTTCGAAAACTTTTTGAAGGCGATATGTTCATGACCTCATACATCTGGCAGGCTTGGCGGTCATCTGGGATTCCCAACGTTTTCGTGGGAATAGATGCAACAGCACTGGATACAAGCAATAGCCATGAGACATAATCAAACATGTGCATGTTCACTCAAGAACAGGAGGAAAGTGCTGCTATGCTGCCAGATCTTTGGCCATCCTGGTGTTTTGCAGTGTTTGCGCACACGGCCGCATGCAGAGTTGGTTTAAGGGAAAATTGACGGGAAACAGCATATTTGACCGGAAAAGCCTGTGGTTTCCTTATTTTTTTTCCATAAGTCAATCGATTACATCACATTCTCTCCTCACTTTCAGTGGCTAAATATCAATTATTTTCCCAGGACCATTGGGTCTATGTCTTGACAAATTACAACGACCTCACTGCGACTTCACTGGAAATTGTAGTTAGGAAGGTGAATCATCCAAAAATTACTAAACACTTCAGGTTGGTGAATTATTGTCATTTATCCACAACCCCCATGAACGTAGTGGTTGAATAATCCCTATGAAATCCTCATGACTATCCGATAATCCGATTATCATCCCATTGTTTGTCATTAAATTATATGCATACACACACACATACATCTGGTGGTTATACCATTTGAGCCTTGAGATTGGTCATTGTACCTCCGATAAGGCTCTAGTAAACAATTTTGAGTGTTTAAATCTCCATTCAATCACCATGAAGTCCCCATAAATCTCCATGAATATAAAGCCCATTTGAGGACCATTAGATCAGTAGATATCTAAAATTTAACCTGACATGAACCATAGAAAAATAATCCATCATTATATATATATATATCTAGATATAGAGCTTAACTATACAAATTATATCATATAATCCACGGGCCACGATATTCCACTTACGTGTTGTAGGTTGTAGATTATATGATTGTGGATCCACTTATGAATTATCAGATAATCCACTCATCCTTATTGTAACAACATTGTAGATTGTAGTTTAGATTGCTTCATATAGTCGACTAATATAGTAATTATATATATAATTATATACTGTATACAATTTCATACTGTGTATGATTATACTGTATACTGTATATATATATTTTTATATGTGTAGAATCTTTCGATCTATATATGGCTATATTAACACAGTAACCCAGGACCCCATGGCCGCGGTGGGTGGCCTGCTCTTTGGCGGCCCTCAGCTGCTCTCTGGGCCGAACCGCGGCACCAAGACGCTGGCAGGATCGACCACCTGCGGCCTCGTCGCGCGGCGAGACGATGGATGCTGAGAGCCATCTGAAATGGAAAGTTCCTAGGGTAAACACGGGTAAACTCACATAGCTATGGAAACCATGGCCCGTTTTTATAGATGATTTATGATGATTTTAGCTCTAAGATGGTGATTTTTCATAGCCTATGTTAAATAACCAGAGGGTATAGTCCGTTAAATTGGCTAAGAACCCAGCGAAAATGCATCCATATATAACATAATTTAGTAGCACATCAAAAAATGGCTAATAAACTAAAATGGTTAATAAGCCACGTATACCTGGGGAATCCTGATATATATATATATATGATATAGGGGAATTACCTGGACTACACATTAAAGTTAGGCTGGGTGTGGAACAGCGCAAAGGAAGATGTGCACCACTGTGACTTGAGATATGCATGGATATTGATACGATTGAGGCGACGTATCATGCCACATGCAATAAGATCAATAAGGCAATCTAAGAAGTTTCACACAGCTCCGAATCAATGGACGCCTGTTCCCGATATAAATGGCTCCATGCTCGTTTTGTGGAACCTCGAACATGTTTTTTTTTTTGGAAAGTAACATCCTTTCAAGATGAGGCAGTGCTATTATATACATATATATATACATATTCATATGTAGTATAGGAATATAATATATATATATATCGATATGTATGTACATATATATATATGTATGTATATATATATATTCTATATATATATATATAGTACACAGTTATTCCACATATATTCCACATGTAGATATGTATTAATTATGCAATTTGTTTCGATGTATCTAATAGGAATTGTCTTGCGTCAGCGTGGCGTCACTTTGGTGCACCGGTTGGACGGTGAGATAGTCCCAAAGCCACCCGAGACGGTATGGGGCCGGTATTGCCTTGTTCGTTCCAAATACAGTATATACCCTCTGGTAATAGCTGACATAGCTATCGAAAATGACCATTTATAGTGGATTTTCCCATTAAAAATGGTGATTTTCCATAGTTATGTTAAATTACCAGAGGGTACATCTACGGAATTCTACGGATGCACACGGTATTTTGTGTTCAATCATATTGGGATGATTATTCAACTATATTCAACTGGTTGATATATTTTGGGACGGTTGACACCATCAACCAGGCCCGTTTTCTTGCTGTTCCGTTTTGCAGGTTGAACTTGTTGCAGCATATGCTATTTATATATATATATAAATACCACCAGAATATCCCGCTTTAGCAATCCCATGAACATCCACATCGACAGAGATGCGTAAATCCATCATATCCCCATAGCCATAACTTTGATTAAATCCCGTGAAATCACCATTTATCGCTGGTTAACATGAATCTCCCATATGCGGTTGGAAAAAAACAATTGCTGGTTGACTGGTTGACCCCTAATTTATGTTGGTCAGATCCAATTCAATGCGCATGTTTCGAGCTTCAACCACACGAAATCCCCGTGGATGATGAATCTGCCCGTCCCGCGTAGGTTGCATGCCTTCTGGCGGTGGCTGTTGTGCGGACGACGAGCGAGGAACTGCTCACAAGGGCCGACACGCTGGTGCTGGGACTATTGAGTGCCTGGTTTTGCAACCCCGCCGTTCGCCAGTTTTTTTGGTCATCCCAATAAACCCAGTGCCAGAGAGGAGAACTGCTGGGAACATCAAAAAACCCAAAGGGGCCCAAGCTGGGAATATCCCATGACCCATGCCGAAATCTGGCTGGTGGTTTCAGAGATTGTTCATGTGCCCTACCTGAGATAATGATGTGCCCAATTCATTCATATTCGTTTAATGGGCAGAATAATGATTCATTGATTGCCATCCACTTCTCACTGATTCGTCTCCTAATTTTCGTTGGCACCCCGCTATCCCCGTGTAACATCCCCGTTTTTGATCAAACATGGCGGGCCGGGAAATCATCTACAAATAGGGTTTTATAACTCCACGGCCCGCCGGGAAATCATCTACAAATAGGGTTTTATAACTCCACGGCCCGCCATGTTTGATTACGGGGGGTACCCTCTGGTAATTTGTTACATAGCTATTGAAAATGGCCATAGAAATAGTGGATTTACCCATTGAAAATGGTGATTTTCCATAGCTATGTTTGTTTACCAGAGGGTAATCTGATTAGTGGACTATGCATGACACTGGGTCCATAAAATATTGATCACATCTCCATGCATTTCTGGAAAAGGATCCACAAGCATATTGTGGCCAATCATGATCTGGTAAATAAATGGGTAACATGTGGTAACATATACGATGTCATCATTCATTTCTTTATCCACATATATATTTCTAGGCATTTTCCATATATCATCCATTCTTCAAAAACAGCTATAAGTCAATGGGTCTATATGATCCATATAATCTCCAATGATAGTCCATATATTATCAAACATGACATATAACGTTACTAACTCCTCATTGTGTTCTAAAAATCAATGGCATTCATGAGTCACTATCCATATTTGTTCCATACATCACATATATATATATATTTATCCCATGACGCATTTTTTATATGATCTCAAAAAACTGATAGAGACACATATTTGCCGGACATATCATTATCCATATTATCCACAGATCATGTATATTCTCCATATCATCATTTTTTGTCAAACTGGATCGCTCTGAGGTGGCCTCTCTGCTGCCAGCTGTGAAGTGGCAGGAGGCTGCGATTTTTTTTTGGGGGAAAATTCACCCAGAAAAAACGGGAATTCCACCAACAGAAAGGCTGAAAATGTCGCAGAAAAGTTCGGATCTTAATCAACAATGTGAGCAAACTAGACTTTTTTTACAGACAAACATGGGGGTTCAACCAACTAAAAAGGGCATTTCGCCCGGAAATGTCGCAATGGACTTTAACCAGCCAAAAGAGGATTCAACATGAGTTAACCAACAAAGTTAGGGGGGTATGAAGCCAACAATGATGGTGATACAATGGGGTATGTACTGTATGTATGTATGTATGTATGTATGTATGTATATATACATACATACATACATACATACAACCAACAATATGATTTTGGTTTGTCGGAAAATGGGGCAACTACACATAAAACATGCAATAAGAAAATGGGGAACATGATGATGAACCATGACCATGAATGATGGCTAGTAAGGGAACCGCCCCTAACATGGATGACTTGCGAGCAGCCCCCTTCAGCCACACGAGGCCTGTTTGTGTACCTGGACGACAATATGCTGATTAGCCACTTCAACTGGACATTGGCGTCATTGATGTCACGACATGTTGGGAGGTCTCTCTGGTTAAGACGGCAAGTGAACTTTCCCATATTTACAGGTTACAGTATCATAGATGAATTACCTCTAGAACATATGGTCGTTTTCAATGGTTCTTCTTAAATCAGTGGAGGTTATACATATTTTTTCATAGTGTTTTCTGCAGTGTGCTGCCGCTGTCTGCCGAAATTGGGCCTCGTCCACCATGTTTCAACGGACACTGCGGAAATTTTCACAGATTTTGCTATACGACTTAACATTTGGATTTACAGTGCTGAGTTGGAGGGGTTTGCCCAGAAAGGGCAATTTTCATGAGGAAGATGAGGATAAACATTTAATTTTGAGGACACTATTCTTGAAGGAACCAGATTAGCACTGAGTATACCTCATTCTGGTTTATATATATATATATATATTTGTGGGTTGATTCAATTCCCTTCTTTCCCCTCTTTGTTGGGTGCAGATTGTTGTTGGGTTCACTATCCTCTCAACTTTGGGCCTTTTTTGTGAGGCTTTGGAACTGGGTTGCTACTGCTCCTGGTGTCATTTCTAGCGCGCTCCATGGGCTTCTTGGTGCGTGAAGGGCGCCAAAACAGGTTACTGCCTTTTGTTGGGCATTAGTTAAACTTGTTAGCCGTGGAAGGAGTGAAGGTTACCTTCCGGCAGACAGACACAATTGAACATCCACCATTTATATCCATTTTGATTTGTATAGATGATTTACCTTCTCACAACGCGGTGTTTGTTTACCAGAGGGTATCAAATGCAACTTGAAATCGCGGGACAGCTTCTGTTTTTTGTAGCCATTCCAGCCCGAATGCACATGGCGAGAAGTCCTTCCATTTGGGGTCATGGGTTTGCAGGGGAAAAACGAGCACATGTGTAAAGAGATCTATTCTATATCGTACCATTGATGTCGGGTAGGGCAGTTTTGCGACCGCCTACTGAAAACCCAAAGGCATATCGCAATGTAGAGTGTGACAGGCTTTCTGACCGCAAGGTATCTCAAAGTCATGCGGTTTTCTCCAAAAATGACATCTAGATACCCCAAAATGGCAAACTGTTTGATGGTTTACTCATGTTGAATCAATTTGTTGATCTTTTTTTGGCATGAATTTTGAATTTTCAGCAGATGCCACTGGGCACCAATTCATCAGCCAGGTCATCAGCCATCCTTTCTTTGTGTTGCGTTGATTCCCTTGTTGCATGTTGTTGCTGAATACCTCCGAGATTCATGGGCAGATCATATATGATATCTGAAGTAGTTCCCATATGATATCTGAAGCCCAAACTGGTTTGATGGTTATAAGATGCTCTAAGTTCGACTGACTTATGAAACACGACGACTCACAGCTCCCCTAGGCTGCGAATTAGCGGCCCTGCAGCTGCTGATGACGTAACAAAAAGGGGCGGTGTTCGCCGACCAATGGCGGCTTGAGCATTTGTTCATCGGTGTTTCTGAAATACTATGTTTTAACATTACATAAATATATATATTCATATATATATGATATACTATATATATACTATATATATACGATATATATATACGATATATATATATATGTATATATATACACATTAAAAAGGACAGAACAGTGCCATTTCCACCAGCAACGTAAGCGGTAATGAGTGGTGGTTTTCATGTTAGTGAATAGTGGCCTTGTTTCGTTCAGTGTCCATTCCGGATGATGTTCAAAACGGGGGTTTCTGGAAATGGAGGATCCCCAAGACCATGGCTTTCAATACTAAAATGGTCTAGTTTAGATGATTCGAGGGTACCGCCATTTCAGGAAACCTGCAAATATTTCAAATTTTACTTAGTTCATTTCCATATGCTACATGAGACGATATGTATATTTTCCCCCATTCCCAGACAAGCCCAATATCACATTAAGTTGGTAATATATTGCATTAGTACATATGTATATATATATTAATATATATATATATATTATTAATATATATATATTATTAATATATATATATATAATATATATATACATATGTAAACATCCCAGTACCGCATTGATACCCCAGTTTCAGGTGCACACCTACGCAGAAGACGAGAACCTCCACTTGCAGCTGCTACGACCCAAAGAAACGACTCCTGAGCACCTTGAGCGGATGAATGTGGAGCCGATGGGGGTGAAACAAACATAGCTATGCAAAATCACCATTTTTGATGGCTAAATCAACTATAAATGGCAATTTTCAATAGCTATGCTGAATTACCAGTGGGTATAATTTACACCACAATAGAACCATAAAGGAATGGGTCAAAACCTATGATTACAAATTATTACCATATTTTGGGAGTACACCTGCATAGAAACCACCTATTCTAGCTTACGAAGGGTGCCAGGGTTTTGACTCATAGCCATATAGCTATAATAGAACATAATTATAACTATAACCATAATGAACCATTCATAGCTATATCTATAGCTGGTATAGTAGAATATATATATAATAGAACCATGTAGCTGGATAAATTATAACGACCTCACGTTGCGACCCCACGGTAAATGATGCGCCTAGTAAGGCGTAACTATTTCCGAAATAGGACCTGAGTTCAGATTGGTGAATGATTCTCACTTGCTCAGCAAGTGGGTATATCCTAAAATGGGGGATCTACAAAACCATGGGTTCCGATACAACATGGTTTAATATGGTCATCCATGACTTAGATGATTTGGGGGTAGCCCTATTTTAGGAAACCTATGGAAACCTCGATATATGTACTGGATCCATATGGCTGCGAACATTTGAGGACATCTCTTGGGACCACATCCTAGCGTCGAAGATGGATTCGGGATCTGAAATGGGTCGTCAAGCATCAAAGAAGAGGATATTATGTCCAACATGGCACCCATGGATGATATACTTTACTTGACGTTGTTTTTTTTAACCAATAAGCAGCTTCGCATTGAGTGTCGATTGCCCACAATGTTTGGGATTCCATGGGCTCCAACCTACTTAGATGCTGTGGTGTGCCACCAGGATGGTGGTTCGATGATGTGTTCTCCATAGCCTCTGGTCATCCAACATGGCAAATCCCCGAACTGGAGGCTTTTTTGGTCGGAAAAATCGTAGCAAACTATCCATGGAATGATTTTCCAGCCATGTTTGATGATTATCGGATGATATTTTCAAAAGGTTTCTCCAGGTTTTTCATCCACTGAAAAACCAGCACCTTGGTGATGCGGCCCGTCGTGCACCATGGGTTTTGCCCCCAGCATATAGTGGGGATCTAATTCGGATACAACCAATAACCAATGTAACTGTAAAATCATATGAACAACATATGATACAATATAGTAAACGGTCAGTAAACGGCAAACTTCGCACATCCATCACAAGTAACTTGTTTAACATCACATGGGTAGATCATACAGCAATACGTTTTTGGGTGCTACCGCATTGGTCATCAACGGCAAGGGGGCCATTGGCTTGACGGGCAGTTGGCCACATTTGATGAGACTGAAACTCCATATATGTTCAAAGACTTTTCGACCCAAAACTATTTGGCACTACATTACAACCATTATTGGCCATCATTAACCATTATTAATTAACCATCAACCATCATTAACCATGATCATTACAACTATATGTCAAGATGTGTTTTTTCATTACAACCATCAGGAAAACCATCCCAGTGTTGGGCACAGACTCCCATTTAATCGCTGTGCTTAATCTCAAAGAAAAAGACGTGCTGCATAACCGCCCAGTATGATCTATCAGTTTTCCATCATAAATATCCTATATATATATATCTTTGGTGTTTCACTCACCATTAAGTCATACTAAGTTTCTAATTTTGGCGGTCAAGCATAGTGGCAGTTGCAATCCCCACGCTTGGAGAATTTTGCTTGCGAACTCCCCTTTGTTGCTGGTTGAAATCACTATCTCCTCAAATGAACACCACAATCCCAAGTTTCAGTATTTTCATGGTGAATATTGGTTATATGCTCATGATATCAATTATATACCCATTTTATCCGCATTTTATCCCCATTTTTTTTGATGGTGAAATCCCCCAGTTTTGGCCAACGGCGAAGGTCAAAACCAGGCTGCGTGGTGCTGCTGCATGGTGGGCCTGGGCACCTAGGATGGGTGGGTTTCCAAGATATGGATCACATAATTCACATAAACATAGTCATCCTGAAGTAGAATATGGCACCGTCATTTTTTTAAAATAATGTCCATATTCAATCTACTCCAGGATGACTATACTATACGTACATATATATATATGATTTTATGTATATATGTATGTATATATATATATGTACATATATATATGTATACGTACATACTGTATATATATATATATGTATGATTTTATGTATGTATGTATATATATATATATATATACACATGTCTCTACATATAGGCATACACATTCAATTTTTACGACGACCACTGACCATTTACCACCAACACGAAGCTTACGAGCCGCCGGCAGGTCCTGGATCTCAGGGTCGCCCTCGCAGTTCTACGACCATGCGCAGGCGACGGCCTGGAGGATGTGTGGTTTATTGGAGATCAATGGATTACCATAGGAAAACCATAGGAAAACCATAGGAAAACCATAGGAAAACCATAGGAAAATGGAGGTTTACCCTCTGGTAAACATACAAAAAGCTATTGAACATGGCCATTGAAATAGTGGATTTACCCATTAAACATGGTGATTTTCCATAGCTATGTTAGTTTACCAGAGGGTAACGCTTAGTGAATTAGTGGACATCAATGGATTAAATTTGATATTAGACCTAATGGATTTGTGGATATTAATGGATTAATGTATATGAATGATTAATGGATGATGTTTCATGATGAATGATCAATGATTGATGGATTATGTTGATGATTAATGATTGAGGATTGAATTATATAATTGTTCATGATAGATTATTAATGAACTATCACCGGTGGGCAATCTCGTAGCCCTAAGACTACCCCGCAGAAACCAGGGCGTAAGGGACGAACGTGATCCCATTCTCCATATTAGACACCCCCAGTGGGCTCCAAATAGGTACACATTTCCCTACTAAACCATGGTTTCTGGAGGGTGTTGGTCCAGATTAGGGGAAAGGGATTAATTTTTGTGGTTTTAGCGGATGTTTTAGCTATATCTACCCTCCGGTAAACTAACATAACCATGGAAAATCACATTTTTTAATGGTTAAATCCACTATAAATGGTAATTTTCAATAGCTATGTTAGTTTACCAGAGGGTAAGGGTGGACTCATTGGAGTTGATGAAACATGCAAAACCTTGATGGTTTGCCAGGCAGTCTCCAAGGAACTTGGGGTGGCAGTGGCCACATGCCAGTATCGATTGATGCCACTGGGCCACACCTGGAGACAGGGAACTTGGGGATGGCGTGTCGAAGCCATGGTACTTGATACCCTCTGGTAAACTAACATAACTATGGGAAATCACAATTTTTAATGGGAAAACTCACTATAAATTGCCATTTTCAATAGCTATGTTAAATTACCAGAGGGTATATGGTAAAGATGGTGACACGGCCAGAGAATCAATCCATACGGGGTTCGGGACATTGGCCTTCTTTGTTGCAGCCGAGGCTGTCCTTGCTGGCTACGATGTAAGTGATGTTTGGTTTTATCCCAAGCTCTAGCAACTCTGCTACCGGTCAAGGTCAAGATCTTCGTTGGGCCATGGGCTAGCCAGAGGTTAAGCAACCAATCCAACCTCACTAAAAATTTTAAAACATATCCAAAGATTGGGCATTGCTACAACTCTCGAAAACTCATCACAGCTCATTATAAAATATTATAAACATGAATCTTCACTGTGTAATTACAACTCATTGTACAACCTATTGGGATTTCTTGGGCATTCAGCCAGTGTACAATGGCTCCAGCCTGCGGCTCCAGCGAGGCTAACTCATCCTCGCGCCGACGTTCCGTTCGATGCTGTTGAGGATGCTGAGAGGTGTGTCAGCTATCTCTCCGACAAGGTGCAAAACGGGTCGTGGGCAGTTGGTTGTGGCCCTTGCTAGAAATCACAGCTTTGTCGATTTTTTTCTTTCCAAAGGCCCCTCCATACATGAACATACAGTACTCTATGATATTCTATGATAATTATTCTATGATAATTATTCTATGATATTCTATGATATCCTATGATATTTTATGATATTCTATATGAAGATTTCCCGAGGGTCTTCCCCTCATCGCCATTCGCTCAAGACCTGGCGGCTAAATTGTTCTCGCAAAAAGGTTGCAGGCTGATCGGTCAATGATGTTAATGACCACATAATGATGGTTTCATTTTATACCATGACCAGAGCATCCCAAAATATCCCAAAGCTATTTCTTCCAAAAGGACATACTGACATACTGGTTGGTGTTGACAAATCATAAACCCAATGCCGCAATGCCAACAAAGAATCCTTATCGTACTACATATGGTGTTGCAGGGTGTAAATTCAAAATGACTTTATCAACTAACTCGGACAAAGATCCGGGTCCAACCATACCTCGACAGGGAAACCGTTTCCCAGGAAACCCTACCGCTTGGCTGCCGGTTGATTGGCTCTCCCATTGGGTCGACATTACAATGCCACCGGAAGGTCGAGTTTGTACGCCATAACGAGGAAACGACAATGGCTTGCACCGAACTGATAATGTGCACAAAAAAACCATGAATCCACTGCAGTTTTCAGTACTAGCCATAGAATTGTGACAATCATATACAGATTCATATATATTTATAATATATGTACATAATATATATATATATATAATATGTATATATATATGTACATATATGTACAATGTTCAGATACCATATGTAATCTGTATAATTCAATGGAGCGATACACATATTTCCCCTCGTAATTGCAGCCCTGCCAGAAGAGATTCCCATCCATTCGAGGCAGACGAGCTTGGCTTGGATCGCAACCGGTCTGGCATCTCAATCATGGTTGATTTTTGGGCAGGGTGCAATGAGAATTTTCCAGGATTTGGATAGAGGATACCCAAACATCGTGAGTGATTTAATGGGGATATTTGCTGGAGCAACTAGAACGCGATATATATATATATAACCACTATGATATTTTGCATGGGTTTGTTTGAACACCAATTTCCCAAGCATCATGGTTCATTTTCCCAACCAAATATCGCCATTTAGGGGTTACTCCATTTCTAAACGAATACTGAAAACGCTGCATCACAGTCACCATCCTGTCTTAGTTCTCTTAGAGAATCTTGAAGACAATATGATATACTATGTATATATATATATCGAGGAGGGGCAATAGTTGACAAGTTCGTGATGAGAGTCATACAACGGTTAATAAGATTTAATACGACTGCTTTCTCTGTTAATGAGAATGATCATAACAATCGTAATGAACTTTGAATGATCATCATGATCATGATCATTATAGAATAATCATTATCATCAGTATGATATCGCGAACAACAATGGCTATTATTTGCTTCAATGCTTATCTTTATGTGATATGAATATGTGTATATAATATAATCCCTTGCACACATAGTAATACATTCTAAATAAAGGGATGTAAGGGATTAACACATACTAGCCAGTATATTGTGTGGCAATGTTAACATCTTTTGCAGTACTATAACAGTGACTGGTTTGGATATTGACCTCGTTGCAGCATTGTCAACCTGTATTGACCAGTTATATTAATTATCCATAACTCAGTTATTACCAGATTATATTACATATACTATACATAATAGTAGTTTATATTAACCAGTAATTATCCACCCAGTAATAATACATATTCATACTATACTATACACAAACAGAGATATATCATTAATCTAGTATATCCATAAAATTCAATTCACCAGTTATACTGTATATTAAATGACATATATATATATATGTTATATCACTGGTTAATACTATATCAATCAAACTTTGGTACAGGATACATTAACTACTTACATTAACCAGTTTATCTTAACCACTGATATATTTCATGGCATGACACACACACACATATATATATATACATATATATATACATGCATACATACATACATACATACATACATACATACATACATACATACATACATACATACATACATACATACATACATACATACGTTATATATATATACATATATGTATGATTGGTTAAAATATTACTATATCAGTTCACCAGTGGTATACCATATATATATATATATTCTATGAACACCATTGCGTTGTGACCCTCGGCCGCCGCTCGCGGCCGAGGTTCGTCCTGGGGGGTCTCAGTGCCGGAGGCCACCTGGCAGCGATGGCGGCCTTGGAGCGCGGCCGAGAGTTGGGCCTGGCAGGTGGGACTTTCCCTGGATGGGTTGATTTCATGGAAAAACAACATGTTCCCTCTGGTTATTTAACGTAGCCATGCGAAATGACCCATTTATAGATGGTTTACCTGGGTTTACCTATTAAAAATGGTGATTTTCCATGGTTATGTTAGTTTACCAGAGGGTATAAATGGATGACTGGTTGGTGGTTTCAAACATGGCTGGATTATTTTATTTATGTTCCATCATTTTTTTGGGATGGAATAATCCTGAACCGATTGACGAACTCATAGTTTTCAAGATGGTTAAAACCACCAACCAGCCATATATAAATGGATGAGAACTGGGGGTACATGACTTCGGATCCCTATGTAAAATCCCCCCAAAACATGATGATGTAACTGATGGATAGTTTCTTTGGTGATCTTTGCTGATATCTGTTTATTTTACAGGTCGGATCTATATAGAGGACAAGAGAACATAAGAGAACTGAGTTTATAAGTTGTACCCCCCAGAATAATATAGTTTCATGGCATGGTTTCAATGTGTTTCATTGATAACTTCATAGAATTGGATGATGGGAAAATTTACAGGAAAGCCCTATATTTGATGGTAAAAACCATGGTTTCCTGTAGATTTTCCCTTAAACCAACCCAATGATAACTTGTTCATCTTTTCTTGAAACATGCTATTTTTTGACAGCTTATTTTGGAAGGATCAGGATGTGGGGAATCCCCAGAGTCGCGATATTCAACATAAGTCATCGATGTTCATCGTGGTGGCCAATATTAATGCCAATATCAATATCTGATAATATCGATATACTTTATGATTTTCCGATTTCTGGGTTTCTTTTTTGTTGGGTTGACGCCCTGAATTTGGCTGGATTATTCCCATGTTTTCTAGAAAATCTCAATCTTTTCTGGTGAATTTCCTCATGTTTTCTACCCAGCGGTGTCTGCGTTTGCAGGCTTGGTGCTTTTGAACCCTGTGCTTGACCTGGACTTTCATGCCGGCTGGCGCAGGCACTTCAGCGGGATACCATATACCACGCCGATGGTGGCAAACCAACGTGTTTCCAGGATGGTTTTTGGATCATGTTGCCCACATATTTTCCAGCTTCCCAACTTCTCGATCTTTTTGGAGGTTGCTATAAATGGTTTAAGCAACACATATTGGGATATCGGGATGTGATTGGGATATCATGGGGATAGATAACCATCTGTCACATATGAATTGGATTGTTTGGGTGTGTCTGAAATTGGGGGATTAATCCTCCAAATTTGCCATTCGAGTGAGCCATCAGGAAAATGGTGCTACACCAGTGGATGGAATGGGTGAATTTTCCAACAATCCCAATTGACAACAAAACATATTTAAACACATGATAAAGTGTCCTTACACATGATTCATGCGTGCCAAAAGGCCTTGATTCAATACAACTTGCCCCAGTTTGTAAGCGCCTTTAGCGGTAGTGACCGATGGTTGACCCATGGGGGTGTCCGTGTTGCCATGGGGGTAACCAGCTGCAGCCCTGCGCGTGAGGCAGACACCTGCGATTTGGTTGGGTTCCCATCTACTGCGAGCCTTCTATAGTGAGGACATTCGGGCTAAATGGGTTTGTCTGAAAAAAAGTTATTCATACTACATAATCTACATACCCCCAAAATATATAATAATAATTAATAATATATGTATCTGTATATGTATATGTATACGTATACGCATACGTGTATGTATAAGTATGTATAGGTTTAGGTATAAATAGTATAAGATAGTATAAGTATAGGTATAAGGAAAGGTATAGGTCCAAATACGTGTATGCTTATGTGTACGTATATGCATAATTACGTGTAAGTGTATGCATATGAATATGTATTTTGATGTCATTATGTATATAACCTAGTTATATACCATGGTTTTGTTTGACAAGAAACATAACACCCAACAGCCATCATGCTTAAAACCTCATGTTCCTGTGAACATGGCCATGGACAAAGGGGTGGATCCTCCATTTGGACAAAGCCGCAGCTGGCTGTGTCGTTTCAAACGTCTAGACATGACTTGTCCGTCTGTTGTATCAGCCCGTGTTTGAGTTTCAAAGGGATATAAAGCTTACATTGAAAATGAACCCCTTCCAACGAACCTCGGAGTGAAACCTCTTTAAAGAGACAACTAGTAGTGAAGCATCATGTTGGAGGGATTTCTGAAGGTGATTTTAAAACCTTACCATTGCCATCAACGAAAACACCTCGATCCCGTACTTGTAGGATCATCCCAGTCAGTAACTGCCAGGAAGCACTCCACCAAAAGTCGCCGCTGCATCAGGTGCGAACGGAGGTTTCTAGACCCCCCAATGATGTTTGGAAGTTTATAACCCATCAACTATCGTGATATCCCCCACAAACCCCCGTTAACCCATGACTACTATAGTTATATGCCCCAAATCAACCCAAACTAGTGAACCAAGCTATGTGCGTCAACTTAGCTACTGTAAACGGTGGCCTCACCTATTGTAGGTAGTTTGGTTCCCTCCTTGATTTCGCAAGTTTGACTATGTTTGGCATTCGAAGGCGACACTGATTTGGCATTTGAAGTGCCAACATTCTGATGGTTAATTATAGGGGGTTATTGTGTAGGGCTTTTGTTGCTTGTGTCGCTTTTGTTACTTTTGTTGCTTTGTTGTGCTTCTTGCGTTTCATGCGCTTCGTGTGCTCCTCTTCTTCTTCTTCTTCCTCTTCTTCTTCTTCTTCTTCTTGTGCTTCTTGTGCGTTTTCTTTTTTTTGTTGTTCTTATTGTTTTAGTTCTCTTGTTCTTCTTGTTCTTCTTTTTCTTCTTCTTGTTGTTGTTATTGTCGTGGTTGTGATTTTGTTCTTCTCCACCTTTGTCCATCATTATTCTATCCCAATATGTAAATTGTGGCTACCTCACTGGCCGACGTCAGGACAAAGGAGGGTGAATGTAAGTGGAACGATGTTAGAATCACCAAGAGTGTTGGGTTGATGAATGACACTTGAGCCAGATTGGTTGAACATTAAAAAGTGACTGAGAACATTCACGGACTCCCCCAACTCTTTGGGTTTTGGAAAATGATTTCCCCACAGTGATCATGGTCATCACATGGGTTCCATTGGTTCCATGGTTCCATGGTGTGATTCCGCTACCCCATCCATTGTTGCCATTTCTGTTTGAAGCTAAGAATCCAACTGGTCAAATCACCAATTTTCGCTGGTCAAATCACCGATTGTCTGCAGATGTCAGGTGAGGAGTTTGCCGTTTCCGACCCTCATCCTGCATGGAGAGGAGGATAAATTGATTCCCTTGGCACAGTCCAAGGCATTTATGGAGGAGATGCAAAGGTTTGGGGCTCAGTTCAATGCTTGGTGAATGCTCAAGTTTGTCACCCTCCTTCGGGTACTCAAACATGGAAATCGGAAATCCCCGAACGAAAGAACGTTTTTTTATGTTTTTTTTTGGGAACATCATGTCATAAATAGGGGGATTTTCCAGCAAGCCATGTTTGGTTGCCGGAGGGTACAGATACCGGACGGTGAATGGAGGTTCGCTGTAAGGTGCTGCACTGGTAGACTTGGTGAGGTCGTTCAGGTGACACATCAGTCATGCTGCTGAGCTGAGAGCATGAAACCAGAATGAAGACTCAACAGAAATGGGCATGGCTCAGAAATGGTATATGAATGGATTCACATTTTATGTTTTTACCAAACGATTTTTTATATCGTCTCCGGTGTCAAATTTTACTTGACTGGAATTTTCATAATTTTCACCAACCAGCTTGTGAATGCCTATTGCATCAAGGACTACATGGGTATTTTCTTCATTTTGCCATCCCAGTTTTGATGCAATTTTACCCACGTTTTCTTGGTCTTTATACCCACTGTTGTTGGAAACACCCTAAACCCTACCATGTTGTGCGCTTGACACCCCATGACGGTGATGTCAATTGTTTTCATTTTGAATCTTAGGTCTGCTGGTTATCATTCCCAATGCAGCTATCACCATATTATGTATATGATATCAGATGTTGAGGATTATAAGCAAAATATAATTCCACCTAATCATATATATATAATTATATATATATTTATACACATCTGTATAACCAGATATGATTCCACATGGTCGTAAAATGCAATATCTGTGACCAAACATCCAAAATACTATACCCAACATGACCACATTTTCAAGACGCGCCCTGCGAACAGCTCAGGTCCAACAATGATTGCAAGGTGGTTCCCTTCCCGCAGGCATGGTTTTCCGACAGCCGGTCGTGGACCGTGTGGATGGCTGATGAGGTTTCCTCCATCATTTAGCGAGGTTCCAACTTGTCTGTGGCTCTTTTGTTTCATAAAACATTGTAGAATGTTTTTTGGATGAACATCATGAGATCCTTGCTTCATGCAACTAGGGTGAGGCCCACATAAATGCTATGGACAGCAACCCGCAAGTGTATCAACATTGGCTCATATTTCTGTTTTTTTTGAGCGAAAGTGCCCGCATAAGAAGTGGGAAGACCCAAGCAGCACAGATAGTTTCTACTTTGTTGCCCGGAGTGTCAAGGAAGATCACGAAAGTACACTGTTGGAATTACAGTACCTTGTTTGACGATTGTATGGCTATGGTCAAAACCATGGTAGCGTACTTGGTTTTATATGGTGTTATACCGAAATAGCTGTGAAATCAATCTCTCATTGATATGAAAAGAAACAGACGTATTTTCACTGCTGACGACCTCATTTTGATTGGTGAAATCCCTGTCTATTACTGCTGATCAATTACCTGATTCATAATTTGTCAACCTTTCTGCTGAAAACGCCAGTCCCGTCTGGATCTGTCATACCAAACCAGGATGCAACAATGAATCTGTGATTACCTTTTGAGACTCAACGGTGCTTAGTCTCTGAACAACCCATTGCATTCTGCCCATGTCAACAGTTTGACTGCCTTCCTGAGAAGACTGCACATAAACGATTGACCATGAATCAGAGTTTCATGATGTTTCATGAAAAGGATGAGGCCGGGCAAGGCGAGATGCTGGTGGTTAATTCGGAATTTCATTTCGCACGATTTGTTGCGACCTGTTGTGTACAGGATATTTTGATGTCATTTGCATCTTCAAGGCTCTTCTGTACCCGCCACCAGAGTTTGGAACAGGAGAGTGCAGTTGACACTACATGCCGCGGTTCAAAAGTTGGATAGGGACTTATATTTACGTCATATACCCGTGAGATTCCCGTTACATGACGGATGACCATACTCCATATGCAATGTTTATCAATAGTTTCCACCATGGTACCTATGACTCCGTATGACCCTGCCGATGTTCCTTCGCAGCCACAGGTGGACCACGACTTTCTGCTGGCTCCTCCGGAGTTGGCGCAACGCCGGAAGCCTACAACTTTTTTTGGAAGCAACGACTTGGTAGTATTGGATTGGTTTCCAACATTTTAAGCCAATTTTTTGCTGGTTTCATCATTGTATTCCATCCGCATTGTTTAAAACTGTTTGGGTCAAATCCATCAAATATATGGCAAATCTGTCTGCAGTGTTGTTGCAGAAAAAAAATCATGTCCTGTCACTTTGTAACATGTTCTGCATAACATCTGATTTTTTTCAATTTGGATTGGGCATTGAACAACTCTAGCAGCTTCTTAACCATATTCCAGGGCCGATCATACTTCATGCCAAAATGGCTTGGAACATCTAGAAAATTGCAAAGACCCATTGAGATGAATTTTGGGTTTCATGATGTTTGCCAAGCGCACCTTTTCTTCTGGCACGTGCATTGTCAACTGCACCTGTTCCTGCCCCAAAAGATCATTCTGTCAGACCGTGGAGTACGATGACACCCTGGACTGCGATAATTTCTGGTATGCGAAAAAAAACATGGCCCCCTTGGGCCTTCCCAATAGGCCCTACATTGCTACACCATTCATTTTTTCTGTCACACACCAGAAAAGTTTCCCACTCGGCCCCGGAGACCCTGCTGGGGTGCCAAAAAGGGAAAAAACATCTGGAGCGAAAAGGGCATGGAATGCGATAGTATCTGAAACTGCCAATGTCTCAGGTGGGAACTCCATCTTCTCCATACTTTCCCCATACTCCAGAAATCGTGATTCCAGACCGTTTTTGCTAAAACAAAAAAGCATGCGAATTTCCGGATAAAAACAATTGAAATATGTTCCATTACCTAGTATACGATGATTTTGCGGAGTGCGATGATTTCTAAGTATATATGTGTACTCAACCGCTGTGCAGTGCGATGACATCTGTGGAGTGCGACGATTTTGTGCGGTGCGATGATTTCTGAGTATGTGTGGCTGGTACAAAGACCTAGGGCCACCACCAAAAAATCAAACCCCAAAGCCAGCCCAACACCACTTTTTTTTTGTTTTTCGTTGTCACCCCACGCTAAAATTCACACACATGGGGCATCGGCGTCTCCATGACCCAACTCTTTGATTAAAATTGAGCTGAAATGCTTATGAAAGCAATATATCTAAGCCCAGGTCTGGAGTGCGATGAGAAAATGTGGTATGCGAAGATTTTCTGAATCTGGGAATCATTCGGTTCTAGGTTCTAACACCTTTTCCAAATTTTCGCAAAATTCCAAGACTTACAACGCCAAGATATGTGGCACCTGTTGCTGAATAACATCGTTTGGTTTGTCAAATCCCAAGGACACCTCTGCACTCTTGGCAACTTTCTCCGCACTGCTGGGGAACCTGGTTTCACGTCTGCGCGGGACTCCGATGTATTTTTTTTTCAACAAACAACGGTGGGTTCTCCGGCAGAAAGTGGGAGGTTTCAGCCACCAACAACTGGGTTTTCACCACCGAAAATGTTGCAGTAGGCTCAGTAGGACTTGGTTGAGAACACCTATGACCTATGAACTACCAGAAAGTACTCCTTGGAAACATGTTCCTACAGTTGCAAAAGAGTGTTTTTTGGCCACTCAAACATACTTCAATGGGTCATTATAACATGTTATAAACACACTTATGCTAAGGGCAATACGTTTCATTCCATCTTTTGCAGTCCATTTCCCAAACTCTGATGATACCAATCATACAGATACAAATATATATATACATACATGAACATGTGCATATACACAAGCACATACATACATGGATACATGCATACATGGATATATACATGCATAGATGCATAGATGCATACTGTAGACACATAGATATGTAGATACATAGACACATGGATACATAGATACATAAATACACAGATCTAACATAGATACACAGATCTAACATAAATACTCCATGAAAGAGTGTACAAGGATACATAGATCCAACATACATACATAGATCTAACATAGGTACATAGATCAATAAATACATAGATATGTAATTACATAGATACATAAATATAAATACATAGATACGCAATTACATAGATACGTCGTTGCAGAAATACATACATACATACATACATACATGCATGCATGCATGCATGCATGCATGCATGCATCCATGCATACATACATACATCCATGCATACATACATACATACATACATACATACATAGATATATCGATCGATAAATACATAGATAGATACATAGATAGATCGATAGATAGACAGACAGATAAATAGATAGATAGAAAGGTCTTGTGCAGGGGTGCCTTCATTAGATGCACAGGATCTCTATACAGGCCTCAGGTCTTTTTGCGGAGCCAAAAGTTCTTGCTGTAACCCCCTTAGGGTTTTTCTTTTTCCTGAATGTTGGGTTTTCCATTGTCTTTTCGAGTTGGGGCACCAATCCATAAGCCCATTTGCAGAACATGAAGCCCTGTGTAGCAGATGACCCCATCAAATGGGGGACGCTGGAAGTCAAGGCATCTGGCCACAGAGGCAGTGAGGTGGATAGGTAGATAGGTAGGCAAATAGATACATGCATACATACATACATACTTACATAACTAGTAATTACGCTACATACCTAAATACGTTACCTTCTTGCCTACATACCTACATGCAGACACACATACACACATACATACAGACATACACACAGAATACAGACATACCAACAGACAGACATACACATGACAGCACTGGCAACCATCAACCATTTCTTAGTAAGCTTCTGATTTGTTTTATATGTCCCGATTTTTTCTTCCTAGCCAGCATTGTTGATGGCCATGAGGCTGGAGTCGTACACTGAAGGTCACGACCTGGGCGTGTACGGATGTTTTTTGGGCGAGAGGAAAGATGTTTAATGGAGAAAAACATAGGAATATTTACGCATCCAGTATATTTAATACTGTACATAACTGTACATATGTACAGGAACATGATGGAACACCATTATCACCATTAACGAAAATGCGGATTTTCCATTCCCAACAGGTTTGAAAGTCAATTTGGGTTTATCCAACAGTGGGGGATCCCTTAAAACCATCCAATTCCTTGGTCGTTTTCTATGGGGAACACCAAGATTAAGCTGGATACCCCAGTGGCTTGAGAAACACCAGCATATCCCAAATTCCAACGTCCTGGCTGAAGATCTGAAACGACGTATTCGATGGTTTGTAATCATATGTAATCACTATTTTTTGCTTTTCAAACATCTGAAGCAAAATTTGTTTTTCCAGGAAAAAATGATTCTCAGATGTCATTTTCTGAATGTGTTCCTTTTTAAAAATATGGTTTTCCTAAAGTGGAGGTACCCAACAAAAACCATCCATTCCCCAAACCGCCAAACCGTCGCGTCAGGGCTCCATGGCGTTCCGGAGACCAGACCCGCATGGCAAATGGAAACGAAGAACTTGAAGCGGTAGCAGATAAACATATTACTTAGCATTTACATATAATTACTTAATTTATCTGAAATTCATCAATCAACTCACAAAAACTAATAATTGATTGATTGCTTGATTTATTTATCTACATATATATATTATATATACGTATGAATAGATATGTACATACATACATGTATGTATGTAATTATAGGGGTTTGTCATTGTTTGTTTGGAAATGGAGTAACCCTGATTTATACTGGGTAAAACACAAGTTTAGACACATCGGTAAAATTAAAAGATGGTTTAGAGAACTGACATGAGGATGAATCATATATCTGAGAGAACTGACATATCTGGCAAACAAATGGTGTAAACGTAGATCTGTTTTTTGTGCATGCAACCAGAATCATAGACACATAAAAATGGGGTCGTTTTCGAACATCGGAGGCATTTCTCCACTTAGACTTGTATTTGTATGTATTTGTTATATTTTGTGGCACAGACATCGTTTTCTCAATTAATCGATGATGATGATGATGATGATGATGATTATGATGATCCACGATTCCACGATCTCATAGTGTTTATTTGCGGGAAAGGTTCAAACCAGAGATCTGGATAGATTGTAATGACCTCACGTCGCGACCTCACTGGAATTATGGCTACAGTAGTAGGGTAGCTATCTTAGAGGAAGCCTCCTTTCAGGTTAGCGAACTATTCTAATTTATCCAGATAGATTGAAAACTGTTTCCTGTGGAAAGGAACTCAATGGATACGCGCCACTCATGGTTTTTCAAATAGGTGCGTTGAAACATGCGGAGTCGAATCAAGTTGAATCGCTGGATCTTTGCACTCGCTTGGCCCGTGCCACAAAGCAAAGTGACGGATGCACACTGCGATGGTTTCTGTACATATGGAATTTGATGAATGCAGGTCTCAATTTAGATAGACCACAAGATGCCAACTCTTTCAAAACTTCTCCTAAGGTGAAAGCTCTGTCGCGGTTGTCAGAGTGTTTGTGCTTGGTACCTTTAACCTGTCATAGGTTTTGAACTGAGCAAACAGGCTGCACGGTTGCCCTAAAAGCTCACGATCTATAAGGGACTGACTGTCTTCTGTAGTGTCACTTGCGGGGAAGATTTTGTTCCAGTTCTCATGCATCACTTCTGATCGGATCTAGTGAACCTATTCGCTTCGTTTGGAACCCATTTGTACACATGTTTTTATTATATATTTATTATTATTTTTAGCCATTTAGGTAGTGTTCATATACTCTCCATATCTACTATTGATTTGTGCAATATTTCCGCAACTACGCGTAAATCTTTTACAATCTTATATACATGTAATTGATTTGATTCCAATTGTATGTATATAAACATGTATTTTAAATACATGTATATATATATACATATATATATACATATATACATATATATATACATATATATATATATATATGTATATACATAATACACATACATGTGCAGACACTGACACTTCCCCATAAATATATCTATAGCAAGTACTGCTTTCAGCCACTTTGGTTGAATTGTGTCCGCTTTGCATAGGATGAACCCCGACGAGAAATAGACATCTTTCACCGGAGAAGTGCCTCAAATTGCGACTGTCGCGGCCCCATGATGCCCGATGTGCAACTGGGAAAAAGATCAGGGTGTTTGGATTGGCTTAGGATTTTCCCTTGGGGTGTGTTTTTTCTATCATGATGCAACTGCTGATTTCACGTCTCATTTGTTCGATTCCAAAGTGGAGTGCTTCACAGGAATTCTGACGCCTGCGGATGTTGCGGGCGTTCAACATTGGGTTCAACCCCCTGTGAAGTGCGAAGGGATATTCTTCGTTTTTCCTTGACCCTCAAGGTGCGTGTACAAATGTGAAAAGGACAAACATGGTACCAGCCAGGGCGTAATGGTGCCCGTGTAAAAATTGTAAAACACATGTAAACCTTATTTCATTGAGGAAGTTATATACTGTAACTTGTGCTTTTTGAGTCACTGCTGTTTCTTTTTGCTTATTATAGTTGGTTGTACCACCTGGTTGTCCTCTTCACCCTGGGACGGTGGATTGGGCACGGTTGAGGAGTCCGTGGGCAATGTGGTGAAGGTGGAGGAGAAGATTGCGCACTGGTTTCAGAAGGCGGGATGGCTTTTTTCCCAGATGGGTGTGTCTGAAAATAGAGAAAACCCCATTTTCCCCAATGGTTTTGCTGATCATTATCCCAGAATTAATGGCTATTTCATTGGGAATATAGCCTATTTTCAGACAAACCCAGATTGCGGAGTTGGGATTTCAGATCTTTTCTCTGGGTAGGTACTGCGAAAATATCTTGGGACTCTTTGGTGAACTATATAAAATATACTTAAATATCCTAAAAGAACAGAAGCAGAGCATTTGGCGCCTAGGTTTGGGCGCGAACATCTACCATGAGCATACATAGGAATTCATCCATAAATGCTGGATGTTCAATATCTATATCAGTTTGTATGACTTTGCTGGAGGAAAGAGATCCCATCAGAGATGCCAAACATATTTTTAGAAGCCAAACATAGGATTTTCACTGACAGAACCAGGGCCAAATGGCCCATCATATCATGGTGATCTCCTTCATCCAAGGGATATCATGATATCCGCAGCTGCCCATATGGGCGTCAGAATATCCAACATTGGACCAAGGTATCCACGAGGATATTTAATATTAGTTGAAGGGAATACCCTCTGGTAAACTAACATAACTATGAAAAATCACAATTTTTAATGGGTAAATCAACTATAAATGGCCATTTTCAATAGCTATGTTAGTTTACCAGAGGGTAAATAGTGTGCAAAAACCACCGAGGGACTGGCCATGTTCAGTCATTATTTTCATTTAAATTTGGAATGGGTACCCATTCTTGGCCCATACCCAAAGAGTTTAGGGATCTCATCTTCTTTGGGAAGGTCTGGAAATCACCAACCAAAACGCCTTGGAAGAACATTGAGCATCCCAAAAGGTCACTTTCTTCATGTTCTTTGTGAAGTCCTTAGTAAGTTTGGTGCTCTGTGGTTCAAGTGCAGGGTCAGTTCCTAGAAATTGAACCCGGTTTTGCCCATCACTAGTGGCTTGTGACTCTCACTGTCATTTCTGGAAACACTGATAAGGCGTAACTGTGTTGACTCTACATTTGGTGTGGCATTAAACACATGCTCTTGTTGGTGATCATTATATATATATATTTCTTCTATGATTTCAGTTGTTGCCCGATGATTGGGCTAGATTGAGCCGTTTGATTAATATTGAATAAATCATCTTAGATGGGTTGAAACGATCATCCAGCCAACCATTTGCAGCAGGCTTCTGATGATCTTACATCTCCAATCCCCATTGTTTTCAAGACCTAAAAGACTGGTAATTCCCCATTTTTTCGGTGACTTTTCTACTGCAGTTGCCCCTCACGACTTGACCAGGGCGATGGCTTTGTTCAGACCAGCCTGCCAGTAGCTGTGGGAAGCTCAGAAGCGCTAGCCTTTCGTAACAAAAATGGCTGGAATTTTTGGGGGTTCCATAGTCATGGGGGTACCCCCAAATGGCTGGTTTATCATGGAAAATCCGAACATAAGATGGATGAGAACTGAACTGGGAGTTTCCCTTTAGGAAACCTCCATTTACTGGATCAAACCTTGGATAGTTCTTAGCCGGATTGGATGGACCATCTTGGCCCAGTAAATGGATAGCTTTACAGTTTTGGTTTTACTTGCATATGAATTTTGGGACGGTTCTTTTATGTTTTGGCTATGGATGAGGAGCTACCATCAATTTTCGAGTAAAGTCTGGATTGAACATGTCCATGAACACATGGTGTTAAGCCGAGTTCAGCAACATAATTGGAGAATGGGAATTCAATCAACAACGTTAGGGACAGAAGCAATCGCAGTGAGAATTGGTGGGCCAGAACTGCCAGGTATTTTATGGGGTCAACTACCAATGTTTTTGAGGATTGCCTGCAGGAGTCACTTGGGCTCATTGGGGCCCCATTTAGAAGAAATGGGGCTCAGACCTTGTTGGTTTGGAGACATCCCTTGACCTTCTGGTGTGGCTTATAAAAGGTAAAATCCATCTTGACAAACAACTCATCTTCAATCTAAGTTGCATGTCGTGTGTATGATTGATTTATAACACTTCCCCCTCCTCATCTTCTCCAGAAGCACTGAGAATTACCGCATCCGTAGGATTTAAGTGGACAGCCCAAACATGCAATCAGGACCCCTATTTGGATGTGCATGCCACTACCGCATATCTTGCTGGAAGTAGAACGTATCCCTTGTGTAACGAATCTATGACAGGGATACAGGCTCATAGCCATGGTTTTGAATTACTCACGGTTCCTGGCTGCACGATCTTCAAGTACTAACTGGGGCGATGATCTTCTGAGTTCTTCCGTGGAGTGTCTGGAAAACCCACCCTGGGTATTCGCTTGACTGTCTCTCATATTTGGTGTGTTTGGAAAATAGGGTCTATATACCCCAAATATCCCCAAATGGAGATTTTGCTTGGGAAATGATGATAAAGCGTCAGATTCTTGGGCACCCCATGTTCAACCAAATGCATTTATGTACGTACAGTACATCCATGATAGTACCTTCAGATATCTCATTTCGGGAGTGATTCCCAGCTCCAGCTTTGGGCCAGTTTGCGCCGACCTCACCTTGGTTGATATTCATTGTTCGTATCCCGTGGCCAGTCATTTTTAATCTATTGTATATTATTTGCTCAGATATTTCATAAGTGTATAATTACATGGTTGTAATTGGTTGTATATGATTAAAATCAATTAAATAGATGTAGACTGTAGAACAAGTTTATGTTTACGGTACCTCATGAACATCAACTAGTTGATCATGCCAGAACCGCAGCCACACCCAAATGATACTTGTGTTTGTTAATTAGCTACACACTGAGCCTCCAGTTATAAATTGGTTTAGGTTCACCCATCTACAGATATATTCATCCACCACAACAGTTGACCTGCTCATTTCCACTCCCAAGGTATCCCAAGGTTTCTAGATTTTCTCAGTCGAAATCCCCATATTTCCAGTGGAAATTCTGCAAGGTCACACCTGTGGGACAGCTCTTTGAGGTGGAGCGGCTGACCGGTGTCGGATCTGAAAGCTGCGAAAGCTGCGAAGAGGGGAGCTTTGATGCCATTTTTATGGGACATTGATGGGACTCAGTCGAAATCCCCATATTTCCAGTGGAAATTCTGCAAGGTCACACCTGTGGGACATTTGAGGTGGAGCGGCTGACGGATTTAGCTGAGCTTTGATGCCATTTTTATGGGACATTGATGGGACATTTATGGGACATTTATGGGACATTTATGAGACATTTATGGGACATTTATGGGACATTTATGGGACATTTATGGGACATTTATGGGACATTTATGGGACATTTATGGGACATTTATGGGACATTTATGACATTTATGGGACATTTATGGGACATTTATGGGACATTTATGGGACATTTATGGGACATTTATGGGACATTTATGGGACATTTATGGGACATTTATGAGACATTTATGGGACATTTATGGGACATTTATGGGACATTTATGGGACATTTATGAGACATTTATGGGACATTTATGGGACATTTATGGGACATTTATGGGACATTTATGGGACATTTATGGGACATTTATGGGACATTTATGGGACATTTATGGAACATGTACGGGACAATTATGGGACATTGATGGGACATTTATGGGACATTGATGGGACATTTATGGGACATTTATGGGACATTTATGGGACATTTATGGGACATTTATGGGACATTTATGGGACATTTATGGGGCATTTATGGGACATTTATGGGACATTGATGGGACATTTATGGGACATTTATGGGACATTTATGAGACATTTATGGGACATTTATGGGACATTTATGGGACATTTATGGGACATTTATGGGACATTTATGGAACGTTTATGGGACAATTATGGGACATTTATGGGACATTTATGGGACATTTATGGGACATTTATGGGACATTTATGGGACATTTATGGGACATTTATGGGACATTTATGGAACATTTATGGGACATTTATGGGACATTTATGGGACATTTATGGGACATTTATGGGACATTTATGGGACATTTATGGGACAATTATGGGACAATTATGGGACATTTATGGGACATTTATGGGACATTTATGGGACATTTATGGGACATTTTATGAACAAATCCTGAAAGTGGTGCATTTTTTTGTTTTGGTAAGAACCAGCCATATAATTCCATACCCATAGGATCCATGTATGGTATATATGCTAACATTGGGGGTATATTGATGGGATCTATGTTACCATATATAGCATACATGGATCCTACGGGATATTATTCCATATTTCATGGGTTTCAAAACATGGCTTTGGAGAGTTCCCGTCAAAACCCGGGCGCCATGGGGATGAACATCAATAGTGTGGTGGTAAAAATTAAATATTCATGGTAAGTTTCAATAGATATTAATAAATTACAGAAAGGGGTGTTGTGAGCGCTAAAAAAACGAATTTTTGGGGCTCACAACACTCCCCTCCCATAATTTATAGGGTGAAGTATTTCAACATCTATAGTCTATAGATTTTGAAATAGAAAAAACACATGAACTCTTAATTAATATATCTATTGCACATATGGGTCAAAAGCTGGTGAGGTGAACATCGAAAGCAACAATTCATCATAATTCTGGGTAGCGACCTCACTGTGACCTCACTGGAACCATTATATGTATATATATATACATACATATAGGGAAGCATTATGAATTACCCCATATTATGTCCCAACATCTCAGGTCAGTGACATACTATAATTTACCCAGATAATCAATCATTAATTCATGGTGATAAACTATTCATTTTCCCATGAATTCATCCATCATTCAGCATAATCAAGCCCAACATTGAACATTTATGGACCAAACTTTAAAGCCGCTATGCCGCAGAGTTTCTGGCGACACAGGTGGAAGTGGTTCGAGCAGTCAACGCGGGGAAGTGACTTGGAATGACTTGGATTTCTTGGATTTGGCAGTAAAATTCACCAAGGAACAAAGAAAGCTGGTGATTTACCCTCTGGTTATGTCAAAATAGCTATGGAAAATGACCATTTATAGTGGATTTACCCATTAAAAATGGTGATTTTCAATAGCTATGTTAGTTTACCAGAGGGTAATGGGGATTTTCCACGGGGATACATCACCAACTATATAATATGACTATGACTATGATAATTTTGGGATGTACCCTCGGGTGGCCATTTCTACCATGGAATTTCCCATCGACAAATGGGGATGGTTTTTGGTAAGCGTTGCAGAGATGCCAACCCAAAGAAACCAGTCACTGGCGCAGCAAATTGGGCAGTCGCTTGAAATTTCGGATCTTTTCGAGGCTCCGGAAAACGGGCATTTCCATGGCTTTCTCACGTCGAATTTCTTCCATCTGTTATTTTTCATTATTTTTCATACCACGGTAGAAACCCTGCTGAGTATTGGATCTTAAAAACAATGGGCTCCAAATTGGGATATTTGACCACAAACGATTTCTCTGCCTTGGAAGATGCTTTGCTTGTCTGAAAATTGGGAACCCCAGGTTCGAAAGGATTCTGTCTGGAGGTTTCCTGCAATGGGGGTAGCCGTAAATCATCCAAGTCATTAGACCACTTTAGTTTTGAAACCTACAGTCGTATGATTTTGGGGATCCCCCATTTTCAGAAGCCACCTTATAACATCATGTTCCGCATGAAAATTGCCATTTTGAAGATCCTTCATTTTTCGACAAACCTAATAGCTACACATAGCTGGTTATATCCCTCCAGGATATTCCTGTGGACTGGTTGGTTTTCTACATGGATTTGTTGATCATGTTGGATACTGTCGGACCATGTTGAATCCACAAATCATCTCAGATTCGATTTTTTTTGCTGGTGAAATCCCACATTTTCTGAGTTAAATCGTGTTAAATCCCAAACATGTACTGCTTACGAATCCCAATTTTTGTTGCTTATTCCGCTCTCCCATGGAACCATCAAACAGTGAACTTGAGGCGTCCAGACTCGGAGTTGGGCTTTGCCATTGGCCTTTTGGCCTCTACGGAAACGCAAGCGACGTTTGTTCAACCACGTGGCGAGTTGTCGCTGGATTTTTCCAACCAAAACGGGGATCAAAGGCAGTACCCTCTGGTAAACTAACATAACTATGGAAAATCACCATTTTCAATGGGAAAATCCACTATAAATGGTGATTTTCAATAGCTATGTAACAAATTACCAGAGGGTAATGTGGTAGAGCCAATGCCAGCAGCCATCCCGAAAAATTTGAAAAACCTAGGAATGGGATGATGTACATGACCCCCAAATGGATGGTCAATGGGATAGTTCAAGTGGGGACAGACAAAACGTTTGGAGATTGGCCTAAATTTTGGAAGGTTAGAGGTAAATCAAAGGATATTCAAAGGATTTTTCACTGTTTCACGTGTAGAATTGCAAAATATGGGGACACCCAACTGTTCAGTACGCAATTTTCACCTACACTCAATGTACCTTTGATCAAAGCTGGGCTTGCACCCTGAACGGATGGGACCTTTTTCAGCATTTTTCAGCTCCCCAAATGCTCTGTAGTGACCGTACTGGTTCTGTGGAAGACCATCATTTGTAGAGAAACGGATGCTTCCATTTACCCTCTGGTAATTTAACATAGCTATGGAAAATCACCATTTTGAATGGGAAAACTCACGAAATCAATGGCCATTTTCAATAGTTATGTTAGTTTACCAGAGGGTAGGGCAACTCATCAGACACTGGGGCCTTTTTGACGATGAATCCACATGAACCCCCCGATGTGCCAAAAAAGGGTCATCGCTCGCCGGAAGCAAAGCACCAGGTTGCGTATCTGGCCGAAGTCAAGTGATACGACAATAGGATACAATAATGCAATGATTAGAGCCACTCAAATCAACAAGCTCGTGTTTCAAATGATGCAAACACATTTTCCAACTCAAACTCTACGAACCAAGATTTGGAAAGGCAGACAAGTTGTTGGCCTCTGTATAGGATCTTCAGTGATTACTACGATATACTGCAACAGGATTCCGCTTCCACTAGAGGAAATTGTCACTATTTCTCACACTTATCCAGGATCCTCAACTCGAAACATCCACATAGTTTCAAATGTTCGTGTCCTTTAACCCCTCAAACAGTTGGAAAGCCATCAGGAATCAATGTGCACTAGAAGCGCATGTGTTGATTCAGAGTTTATTTGCCCATGTATCCCTAATCAATGCATATATGTGCCGTGGTCAAATAATTAGATGATACACTCCCATATCAATATATATATATATATATATATCAATCATATCAGGGGAAGGTCATCAATCATCAATCCAATAATCCATTCATGAGATACCCATTGGATCCCATTGGGAGGATTCCCATCCTGAGAAGCCCTATTTCTTGGTGCTCAAAGCCTTAAGTGTATGACTTCTTAAATCGCTTTACAGCATTTCTGAAATGGTCGGTGAAGTTATGCACACATATATAGATGTATGAGTAAAACTAGCATCATATATCATGTATATATATATATATGTATTATATATATATATATGATATTCTCGTACTCGTTGACATACGCTTCATAAATACATAGATATATGTGCCATATGATGCATACATCCTCGGCGCAGCCGAGGTCTGTCGGCCAAGGCGCCGAGGCCCAAAAAAGACGAGACCCGCAGGGAGAAGCAGGACGAGCGGTGTGTTGGTGTGTCGGTGTCAGCGATGGTAAGTTACCATGGGAAGACCATGGGATTGGGATGAATATCATGGGAATTTGTCATGGAAATACCGATGAGGATGGGAATCTGTTGGTCATCGTTGACCCAGGATTAATAAACTCTAACTACCCTCAATATCGATTTAATAGGAGGGTACCACCCTTCAGAAGTGTTGATATATCACTATTTTGATGTATTTTTGGGGTAATCACCCCAATTAATAGATAGTCAGGGATTGATGATTTGGGGCTGACACTATGCCGTTTTGGATGCTATATGCAATTATGGAGAAAGCTCATCACAAAATATAGCATATATTATCATGTAATGGTCTATATATATAGCCAGATAAATATGAGCATATTATTGTTGGGATAGACGAAGCTTCTTGTTGGTTAACCCTTATTGATTAGTCAAATTTTATGGGGGCGAACCATCGAATCTGTGTTTTAACCACTAAAAATTAGAAATTGATATCCGACCAGCGGCTCAACTATCATTTATAGTGGTTTCAACCATCAAAATGCATGGGATTGGTGATGCAGGTTGATTGGCTATTGAAGGCGGGATACCTAGTATTTGATTAGCAGAATGGGAGGGAACATTTTTGCTTTCATGAGTTGGTCAAACGTGTGGGATGAATTGGTTGAGTCAAAACCTCTATAGTAACATATTAGAGGAGAGGAACATCCATAAACACCAACTATGCTATGAGATACTTTTTGTGTTCGTTTGAAACTTGTGGAAAAACCGCCAAATTTGACGGTTGATCATGATTTTCCCATTAGAATAGCCCAAGGAAGCCGCCCATTTGGTCCCCTGGCCCCTGATTGTTGTAGAGCTGACATTTTTTTCATCCCTGATTTTGCTGGAAGTGGGTTATAGAAACGATCCCCAATCGGGTGTGTCCTAGGAAACTGACGATGACACATGGGTTGGGATCAGGTACACGCTCAATTTGGAGACCCGTAACGCACGCCACTTCTCGATATATTTGGTCCCACTACGCTGCTTCAAATTCTGGCATTGTACATCCTTGTACCTTGTTTATTGGGCCCTTGTTGAGACCCTGACATGCTCTTGAGTTGATCAATGGAATGATTAGACCCTATTGAACAACCAATAGGTACAGAATGGATCATGATGGTGGTATACCAAGCTGACCAAACATATTGGCATCACCAGGATTGCTGGATTGCCGGTGGAGATGGTGCCTTCTACCTCAAGGGTGTGGGAGAGCCCAAGGGGAAATGGGGTCCCAGAAGGCTGGGAAGGCTTCAGAAAATGTGTGATGATTACTCTAAGTTGTGGAAGTCAAAGCGTTTTCTCCAATTATTGATGGTTTATCGTGAGTTTATCGTGAGTTTTTCATGGATACCATGTAGATGGTTGTAGCTATTCCCTTGTGTTTTGGGAGTTTTGTACATCACTTGTGGCTCGCTCTGTTGTGCAAGATTCATACAAACACCGACGAATACTGGGTCGATGTTATAACAAGTGCCTATGGGGAAAGGCCCGCATGGGCAGCGCCTATCACTTTAACTTACTGATGTATTTTTTGGCACTTCGCATAGGCACACGACGCTTACCTGTCATATCTTTTTGGGTTTACTCACTATACTCCCAAAGATGAAAGTCGTGGCAATTGTATACTTGTTTGCCAAGCTCCCCTCTGTCTCCCCTCTTGCAATAGAAAAGTGCACTGCCAGGGATCTAAAAATAACACTTCTACATAGTGCGTCCCATGGTGTTTTAGACCTGGTTGCATTGACTTGTTTGATTTCCTGAATGCGCGGCGTCCCATGCAGCTTTTACCTTCGTTCCACATATGCACTGACTTTCACGTCCCAGAGTAGAGATTGTTATAATCATCAGTACTACCGGCAGATCATCATTACTTATTCAATTTCGAATCGTCATCCCTGATTTTCGCGTATTCTTCCGTATACTCTAATCCGCGTGCAATCATGATATGAAGTAGTTCTTGCTGGGACGGTGTGGCAACTGCTCACAGTATCAGCAAGGGCAATCCAAGTTGCAGAACTTGAGTTTGTGGTCTATTTATATATATTCAACCAAAGTGACATGACACAAAAACATCAACCAAAATTGATGCAGTTCCAAAATAGTTGGCAAGTACCCCATGGATTCCGATATATCTCTCTGCTCTATGGTCCATTATTTTTCCTTATCGGGTCACTTTTGGGCCACCATTTCTTGTATCCCACTCTTATCCCACTGTATTACCATAAAATTGTTGTTTTTCGCCCCAATTTTGGTTATACCTTTGACACGTCACACTGCATGATAGCACGGCAATCAGGCCCAACATCGGGTGTGCAAGAGGGAGACTGCAGCATCTGGGCGTCAAAGATGGAGGGACGTTGCTTGGGAATTGAAACCCGCAAAAAATTGGGATTTAGCCCGCACAAATGAGGGAACATACAGTAGTGGTTTTAGCAGCGAAAATTGCTGGTGTTTGACTGACCAGCGTAAGAATTGTGGTCTTACCGACACAAATGTGCTTTGATCAAACAATGAGTTAATCAACTTGGGTACCCAAGAATGTGATGCTTTGGGTGACTGGGACATTTTAAGCCATAGAAAAATGGGGAGAGCAAGAAGAGGAATTTGTAGGGGTCAACATCCTGGCAGTGAACAGCAAAATAGCTGGGATTTTGTGGATGTTCATCCGATTCATCCCCTGAAATATGGCAATTTGATATGCAAAATTAGGTTATGAATCATCCCTAGAAAAGCTGCTTGGTCTTCGGATTTCAGGATTGTTTCTTGATTAGTCCTACGGCTACTACCGAATATTTTTGAGCTGAGTTGCTTAATATTCTTCCAGTTTTGAAATACATGGGGAATAGTGGTGCCAGCAGCATTGAGAAAGGGGAAAACAAGATGCAGCCCACGAACCCGAATGCAGTCACGTAGAACACTTTTGTGAACCAAGTTATTTGGACAGTCCTGTACATTTTTCCCCTGTTACCGTACCAGTGCACTGTAGACTGTGGAATGCGGAAGAGGGTGGAGTGCAAAGTGTGGAGTGTAGAGTGTAAACTGTGGAGAGTGGAGTGTATAGAGTGTGGAGTGTAGAGTGTGGAGTGCAAATTGTAGAGTGTAGAGTGTGAAGTGTAGAGTGTGGAGTGTGGAGTGTAAAGTGTAAAGTGTAGAGTGTGGAGTGTGGAGTGTAGAGCACGCAACGCGACACATTTGAAGTGCTGCGCCCTGCCAAGCAAAATGAGGATGGAGGTCTCCAAAGTGCTGCGCCGGCCACGAAAAATGCAATTCATCTTCTGAAAACGACGCAAAAGTTTTGTGCCATCCACATAAAACGATTTTCGACACGTTTGCAGACACGTGAGAATGTAAGTGCCACGCTTACCACGCAAAACGGCATGACAACCTGCTTGGAAACCTTCGAAAAGGAGAGGTTTTGCAGCTTCCCCCATAGACACGGCGAGGCCACAGGAAAACCAGAGACTCGAGACGAGACACACGTGGGAGCATCAAAGCGAGCATTTCGTGCGAGACTTCCTCATTTTTCACACTTTGTAGCTTCAAAATCGACGTTTTCCTACGAGTTTTCTTATAGGAACCTCTAAATTTGCTACCTCAAAATTGATGTTGTCGTGCGAGGCATCCGTCAATTGTCACAAAATGCCAAGCCTGCCACGGAATTTGCATGTTGTCACCACTGGACGCAGCCCTGACAATGCGATTCTCAAAAACCACGCAACACGACTCCTCCAAAGTGCCGCGCCTGCCACGCAAGATGAAGACGGTCAAGTCCAAAGTGCTGCGCCTGCCGCGAAAAGTAAAACTAATCTTCTGAAAACGTCGTATTGCGCCTAGGGTGCAAAACCATTTTCGACAAGTTATGAAACACGTCTGAATCTCACGAAGTGCCACGCCTGCCACGCGAAACGAAGCAACGCGACGCTGGACACCTCCAAAACTGACCCCTGTTGCAGAACTTACCATAAGCACGGCCATACGGCCATCATGCGAACGGTTGCGGACGGTTGCGGACGGTTGCGAACGGTTGCGAACAGTTGCGAACAGTTGCGAATGGTTGCGAACGGTTGCGGTCGTAAACGCAACGTCCAGCGAACACGCCCTCCACCCCCAGACCCCCTGAGTGAAACGGGAGCCCTTGCTACGCATTCGGGAACATACTCAGCAGGATCGGTCTAAAAAGCTTGGCTAATCGGTGATGGGATCGTTGTGTTTTCCCTATTGCAACGCAAACGCGCAGGTGTCAGGTGGCGACTTCGCTTTTCCGGTGTGATTGTCCACACCCTCCATGATTGTTTAAACATATTTCGTCAAAACGGCGTTTAAACATTTGATTCGTTTAAACCATTTAAGCACGGAGCCGGCCCAACCCTCGTGCTCACTTTACCATTGATCATTCTGGTTTACCACGTCTATGAATTGTTTTGAGCACTACGTTTGGGCCACAAAGACCATGGGTTCTTATAATTTTCATTCATTTTCCCTGAATCAGCCCAGTTAGTCCAATCTTTGATACAGAAATTCCACTTTTGATTGGTTGAATCCCTATTTTTTGCTGCCCAAGGTGTAACTCCACCTTTTGCTCCGTAGAAACTGCCCCCCGAACTCGGACTCAACTGCCACCAGCAGGAAGCCTCTTCGGAAGAAGGGTTCGGAAACCCAGGGCTCCGCAGCCGACGTGGCCATTTTCTGCGATTCGAGTCATATTTTGAGTACTGATTTGGGTGGAGGCTGCGATTTACGATGTGACAATATAGGACGCGGACCAAAACAGTCAAGAAACCAGCAGTGGAAACTGGATCAGAATTGTCGACTATTTCAATCTATTTCAATATTTCCTATAGCTTCCTACAGTTTTACCTGTTCTTACCTGCAATGCTGTTCAACAATCATATCAATGATCAAGACACTGCAACCTCCTGAAGGGGGAAATGGCCCCTGAAACTAGCTGGTGGTCTCAAACATGACTGTCAACCTGTTAGCACTGGGAATGTTGGGGATATTTTATTTGGGGATGATTCATCCATTAAAAAAACCCAAGAAACAGCCTTCTGATTGAAAACATGACCCTCTCGTGACCTTGTTCGCTTTGCTTTGCGATCTCCTCGTGGGATGGCAAACAATCGGGTAAGGCCTCCATGAACTCTGGGATTTTATGGTTTTCTGGGTCTTTGATTTAGCCATGGTTTAATTAATAAGACCTCCATGATTATCCATAAACATCATAACCTCAACCAAATATTGATAACAACAGTTTATTGAACGCCTTTGACGTAGAACTTCTGGGATCCCCGCCGCATTGGTGGCACAGACCAGAAAGCCACCGCTGCATCGAAAAGGTACTTGCAAGTGACGGCGGATCTGAAACCAAAGGACTGTTTCTCATCTGAGCTTTTGGGATGGTGAGATCCCAATTTGTTGCTGGTGAACTCTTCATATTCGCTTGGGTAAATCGATGAATTCTATTGAATTTTCTGTTGCTTACATCCAAATGTGGATGAATATGGATGAGTCAAAACCTATGATTTTCATTTATTTTTGAACATCCACAACTCCCAGTTTTTTTTCATGCTGTTCACCAGGGGAGTCCATTGGTTGTGATCCATCGACATTTTGCACCAGGACCGGGTCGGCATCCTTGCTGAGTGGCGACCTGGCAGCGACAAGTTCTATTTGGATTCTGTTTACTCGCAACAAGGTTTAACATTTATTGAACTCATGAAGTAATCCAATACAGTTTATAATCATTTATAATCCATATTATAGCATATTATGTTGTCAAATATCTCAATGGTTGATGATGTGTGCCATGGTCAAGAGTTGTATTGTACGCACATATTCGGGTATTGCCAGCAATCCACTCATAGCACATTATATTCTATATACTATATACTGTATATATATATATACACACATTATATTCTATATATTAAATTCTCTATATTGCAATTATTCTATATATTATTATAATTATTCTATATAATTATTATAGTTATTCTATATATTTTAATTATTATATATTTTATATTATATATATTTATTGTATATATTATTTATTATTATTATATATTAATTCTGTATACTATTATATATAATATTATATATATAATATTCTATATATAATATTATATATATAATATTATATTTATTAAATATTATTTCTTTAATATTATCTATATTGTATCATTTACATAATATAATATTATGTATACTATATTATATTATATTATTATATTATATTATTATATTATATTATATTATATTTATTATATTACATTATACTTTATTATATTATATTATATTATATTATATTAATTATATTATCTTACATTACATTATATTATACTATATTATATTATATTATATTGTATTATTATATTTATATTATATATATTATATTACATTACATTATATTATATTATATTCTATTGTATATTATTATATTATATTGTATTATATTATATTATATTGTAAAATATTTTATGATATTGTATAATATTATATTATACTGTATTATATTGTATTATATATTATATAATGAAATATATTATATTATATTACATTATATATATTATCTTATTTTTAATTTATTTTATTTTGTATTTAATTTAATTTAATTTATTATATATATATGATCTTATATATATATATATCATATTATCTTATATTTATATGTTTTTTATTATATATAATATTCTATGTATTACATATTATATATATTAGATATATTATCTTATATATATATATTGTATAATATATATTATATTATACATATTATATTATATATATTGTATTGTATCCGTTATAACAATGCCCATTCATGATGTTGGGATGACCATACCCCATCAATATCTCACGTAAGTTGACCATGGCACATATATCACACTCATCAGCACAGTATGAGGCGCTACACTACACGGTCACACAAATGGGTTTTCCCATGAAAGAAAAAGTAACAAACTCAATGACGATGATGATGATGATGATGATGATAGCATGAAGATCATGAACATCGCTAATATATGCTAATATAACAAAAAGGAAATCACCAGGAATCATGGTGTCGAGAATGTTGGCTCACGTGACTCGATGCCACCTGACATAGGATTTGGCCGGGTTCTTGAAAAGTCTTTGTCCACAAATGCTTGGTGGTGCCACAGTTTTTGGTCATTAAACATGGTGAAAATGATGATCACACATCAGATTTGTGGGTCCCCAATTTTCAGACAAACTCAAATTATTTTGACTAAGTGGGTGTGTCTGAAAACAGGATCTCCGGCGATGACCGCATGGATTTGGGATTTCCCTGTAAATGTTCAGATAAAACCAAGTCCCTCGTGATTAATCCTAGCCTTTCAACTGATGCAACACCTGATGACGCCAAAATGAGTTTTACCAGGTCCGGAAACCTGTCCTTGTTCCTGAATGGACCGAGCTGGGGTATTCGTGGTCTCTCTATGGCTGGGAAATGTGGGAAAACCCATCTTCTTAGGGTTGTTTGTCTATAAATTGGCGATTTTCTACTGCCAGTTTAGATTACCAGAGGGTACCTCAGAATTATCTCAGAATATCTCAGAATGGAAGTGCAAACACAGGAAACCTTGGAAGAAGATTTGCAGAAGGTCACTGGATTCTGTGGATAAGACTTCTCAAGAATTCTTTCGTGGTGTTCTCGATATGAAATCTGAACACATCTATCCCGGGAAGATTGAATTTCTGATCCGCCATTTTAAATCTGGCTTGAACTGAGTGGAGCCCCTGGTTCATGACCAGTTCGAGGATGCTTGGTCTACACATGGTTTTTTCTCAAAATCCCATGGTTGATCAAGATTTCCCCCATTTGTTGGACGTGAAAATGGCTATGGGATGCGATGGGAGAAAATTGTTGGACATATTGAAGCCCAATAGCTGGATGGTTGCGCTCATGAAGCATGGCCAAATTGCCAGGAGAACAGGTGGGTCATTTCCCGCAAGCCATTGATCCCATTCAGGCTTGGAACTCAACATGAGGGTTTTGCCCAATGAAAGTATCGTATTTATGGCAAATCCCCAGGATGTTTTTGCCAGAATCCCTACTGGATAATCCCCATAATACTGATATTCCTACCTGGGGATTTGGCAAACATGAGGATGGTATTTACGCAAACATGATGGGGAATTATCCAGTAGGGATTCTGATTCAGTCTATGGGGATTGACCAGCACCAGCAGGCGGACTTGACCGGGGGAAGATCTCATAGCTGGCGGAACTTGTCAGCTATTTTCAGGTTAGTGAATGTTAGTGAATCATTATAATTCAGATTAAGTCAGCCAGATTTATACGCAGTTTTTGAATGTTTTAGATTTTTTTTTGGTATAGAGGTGTTTCATTTCTTTTTACTCGATTGTCTTGTCTGATTACCAGAGGGTGAACTTGTGTAATCCCAACGATAAAGTCCCCACTGGGAGGATTTTCCACAATGTGACATGACGCAAATAGCATCTCATTATACCACGTAGCTGGTTGATGGTTTTCCCTAATATGGGTCCTAGTAATCCCCTATAACCCAGGTGGCATAATACGATATAATACGATATAATACGTATAATTCCCTATAGTAGCCAATCATAGCCAATCAATTAGGGTATGTTTTATGGCTCAAACGGCCATGTTGGGCCGACTGCAGCAGGATGTCATCGATGAATAGCAGTCGTCCTTTTCTCCTTTTAAGATTCAGCCTTCATTTGGTAGGGCATCCAAGGTTTTGTAAGGACAATTTGAAGCAAACATCCATGATACACTGCCGGATATTTTTTGTGAAGGTGCTCCAGGTTGCTACATTGGTTTGGTTGTTTTCATTGCGTCGGCAGATATTTTTGAAAACCCAGTCGTTTTGAACCAATACTGACATATCTTGAAGTCTTAAGCTTCTCTGAAGAGCATTGCTTTCCATGCCACAAAGACGATGAACAAAACAGCTGGATCTTTGGTGCAGAAGAATCATGAGAAATCCCAAAAAACGCTACATAAAGTTAACAATCCCTATTTCGATTGAGTTTTGCATTTTAATTTTAATATAGGTATGGATCAAAAAACATCAAACAACCATATTTTGGGTGGATGAACATTGACAACTCCCAGCCATTTCCGCTAGGTGATGGCTCCCCTTTATGGAGTGGCTGACATGTACGTGCGCAAGGTGCCTTAAACACGTTTGAATCTGTCGTGGTGCCTGGGATTTGGTGGAACTTATTGTATTATATACTGTATCTATAGTTTATCTCTGGTGATCTAAGGACTATTTATATATATATATATATTTGTATGTACTCTCTAATAGATATCTATAATTTATCTCTGACGATTGTAAGTTCTGATAACCAGAGATATAGATAAGGCGTTGGGATGTAATCCAGAACTCTTGCGTGCCTGTTTAACCAACAAAAATGTATCTAAAACAATCTCACAGGTTGATGGAACCATGTTCCCGCAAAGGACACAAAGAAGCAGGGGCTACGCTGAATAAACAAAAGGCACTTAGCATGATCAAGCCAGCAGGTGAACTGACTCTATCTCTTTTATTGCAGAAGTTACCCTCTGGTAAATTAACATAGACCCTGGCAGATAGGGGTTGGAAGACTAGTTTCCATTAAAAATTGGTGATTTTCAGGGTCTATGTTTATTTACCAGAGGGTAAGACCTTTGCAAATTGGGAGTAGCCGAAGAAGCCAATGTTGTCCAAGGGTTCTGGAATCTGGGCTTCAGCTCGGCCACAGTGAATTTTATTGAAGCCGTAATTTTAGCGTGGTCAATCGATGTCAATTGGCTAGATATGTGGTTCATCTCCAGGCAGGTGACTCAGGGTGACCATGCCAATTGCTGAAAAAAATGCAGCTTTCTGGATGAAACCCATCATTTTTGCTGGTAGAACCACGGAGGCCAGTGAGGAATACACGGTGCGTTCTATTGGCCTGGTTGAAGGTGCTTCTCCAGGACAGGGGGAGGAGGGGATGCCCGTTACCTGCTATAAGCAACTATTGGCTTCATTGGGATGTGTTTTTCTATATTGAGATATGTTTTTTTTCTTTTCTTTTTTTTTCTGTCATTTATATACTGTAGTTATTGTATCTATAATAATAATTATATATCTATTATACATATATATATTATTATATTATATTATATTATATTTATATTATATTTATATTATATTATATTATATTATATTATATTATATTATAATAGAATATAATATAATATAATATACTATATATATACACATACTATATATATATAAATACACATACAATATAGTTCTTTCTTTTCCGAGCGAGCCTACTGCAGCTGGGGGCACCAGCTTGTAGCATACATACACGGTATGGGATTACACCTCCGAAGGATCGGATTCCATTCTGCCAGAGCTCATGCAACGTGCTGCCAACGAGCCATGGGCTGAGGCAATCATGGTTGTTTTTGACGTTGTTTCTTTGGGATGGCCATGTGATGTGCATCCCGGTTAGTAGCTAGGTAATCACCATACTCATATAGGATATATACCCAGTGATGGATGGAAAATACCCAGCTTTAGATGGCATATATATATACTGTATATATACATATCTAACAGTGTGTCATGGAAGCCATGGCCATGGAACGGTGGTAAATCTACAAATGGATTATGTTTCATGGCTATGTGAAATTACCAGAATAAGCCAGTCACATGTAGGATATACCCAATCATAGATGGGATATGTATGGGTTATTTAAGCGCTTTACCAACTGGGATGCCCAAGTTGACAATGTTTCAGCAGTTGGTCGAGGCCATGGAAAGGTAGCTGATGAAAGGCCGTTTGAAGGTTGGAAGTGAGGTCAAGGGTTACCACTGGAGATATCCAAATGGGTGTTTCCCAAAATAAGAGTTCCCAAACCAAATTTTGGTTCATTTTGAGGTCCCCATTGTTGGAAACCTCCGAATGGGGGAAAAGGAGGATGCTCCAGGGGATACTATGGGATATTCATACTTTAAGAAACCCAAACATGGCCACATCCAAGAGTGAAATCCTCTTTTGGAAGCCCACTGTTTTGGATTCCAATTCCGGGTTCATTTTTTACACATTTCCAACAAATCCTGCCAAACTTTGAGGAAGCCGCCAAGTAAGACAGACCTCAAGGGGTTTGAACTGCAACGGCTGAGGCTTGTGGGAATCTATCAACACATCCGCGGAGAAGCCGCCATTTCTACCACGAGTCTTGACTACTCGGGACCATAGTCAGTCAATGGTTACCCTCTGGTAATAGCTGACATAGCTATAGAAAATGGCGATAGAAATAGTGGATTTTTCCATTAAAAATGGTGATTTTCCATAGTTATGTAACAAATTACCATGGTTAGTACCTGTTGGTTACAGCCCACTTACTGTAATTTTCTGGTGATTTGAAAGATGCCTTACTGTAATTTTCAATGATAGAAATGGGATGGTGTTCCCAATGACAAACGTATTTTCCGGGGTTGGCTCAACCACCAAGCAGTTGGCTCAACCACCAACCAGTTATATACAGGATAAACTTCCAGTTATGTCATATATTGGATTATTGGTCATATCAATTATTATTGTTATTACTATTATTATTATTATTAATAAAAAAAAATAATAATAATTATTATTATTATATATATATATCCCTTCACCTATTGACTGTGCCCACTCGTCCGCATTCCCCACATGAGGGCCACAGAGCGCCGAGGATGGGTCCTTCCTGCGATCTCTACGCCTGCGGCAGAACTGACACGTCCAACTCCAATTCGTACAACCACCGTGATAAGTCTCGCAAGTTGATATATAAGCCCTACTGTAAAACTATGGTTATATGGGTATGGATCAATACCTATTAATACCATTTTTAGGGGGATGAACATCCATTTGCCAGCTATTTTGATGTTCACCAGGGGTACAAGGTTTTGACCCATCCCCATATATCCGCTTATCACTGCACCCTCAAGTTGGGTCAGTGGAATTCTTGGAATAGTTGAGGTTTGGGACGGTAAAGCTTCTGTGGACAGATTCAAATGGTTCAATGGTTGGGCACCAGCGACAACTAGATGTTTCATGATGTTTCAATTTGCAAGAAATATCAAAAAACATGAAAGCCATGAACCCCAGTAGTACTAGTAGGTCTTTATATGTATTTACCCCAATCACGGTCTACAAATCCCGACTTGGGTGTTCCCATTGGACCAACCTTTCATCCGGTCTCTAGCAATCCTGAAGCTCTGGGGTAGGGTTTAACTCTACATGTAATACAGTACTTGCCAAAATTGTGTTTTTTTATATAATCCCCAAGAATATCGACACGATTTGAAAAGTATCATTTACCACTTTTTTTTAGTAGGGTATTGACAAGTACTCCTTTTTGCAGGTTGCGAGTTGTTGAAATCAGCATTTTGACGGCCCAGATCGCCCTTAACTATCCTTAACTGGTCACAAATTGGCCAGGGCGACTGCTCTTGAGTTGCTTCCGCGGTGGGGCGGATGTACTGCCCTCTTTGAATCTGGACAGGTGGCGATTGTTGGGATTTGGGATGATGGGCATGGTATGGGTCAAAGTCATTGGGGTATACCATTGGGACCCAAAAAGACCCAACACAAATCCTGATTTTTGGTTTGAGAGTATCCATTTTTGACCAGATTTTCGAACAGCGAGCCGTCCTTTTTTTGTTGAGGTTGATTGTTGAGAGCTCGTAAAGTTGCAGTGGGGAACTGTCATATGATTCATATGCTAAACACTTGCTCGCTGGCATGAACATCAGTACGTATGTGTCAGCATCCTGGAGACACAACATTGGATTGCAGATGATTAGATGGTTGGTTCATGACAATATTTAGATGGATATAGTTGGTTCATATATTGGTTCATATATTGGTTCCTATATTGGTTCCGACATCTCGTAAGATTCGTTGAGTTTATCCCAGTTGACCAAAAGGTGACCTGTGGAAGGGGGGTATTTTGGCTGTAGCAAAAGGGGGAAGCTCATTGGGAATCGTTTTTAAGCTCCTGGAATTGATGTAAATAGGATCCATGGTGCTGCTATATATGGTAACATAGATCCCATCAATATACCCCCAATGTTAGCATATATACCAGCACCATGGATCCTATGGGTAAGGGAAACAATAGAAACTACAGGACTCAGGAAACCCATGGAAACCCATGGAAACTCCATATATTGAGCTGGTACAGTGTAGATGGTTTCCAGAAGATTTTCCCTTCAACTACTCCAACGATCTGCTGAAGGTTTGCTGTTGCATATGCTGATTGGGCCAGAGCCGGGTGCGGCACCTCAATGCTGAAACTCGCGCGGGGTGTGGCACGGCAGGCCCTACTACCTGATGATTTGATGTGAATCCGAGATCACCTCGAAAGCTTGGTTGAAGTCAATAGTTCTCATAGTTCTGAAAATATCTGAAATGTGCATATCACATATCTGAAAATGGGGAATCCAAAATGATCAATTGATGTTCATGGTTTATCAACACCTTCCCCATTTTCAGAACATCTGAAAACCCCCATCATTTTGGCCCCCTTGGGGCCACGTGGCACTGGGACCCTTGAGGTGCCGGAATGCTGAGAAGTCCTACGGTCTCCTTTGGGCTCTGAAGGTGGGATGAACTGATCAGATGAATCCCATAATTTGGGATGACGTATTATGGGATAGTATGGATCATGGGATTGTAGGATTATAATGGGATTATCAATGATTATCATGGGATTATAATGCGATTGTAATGGGATTATGGGTTCAAGGTTATGGGATTATCATGGGATTGTGGGAATTATATATATATTACATTATTATTATTATTACTATTATTATTATTATAGAAATTATAGAATTATAATATATATATATACATACATAATAACGGGATTCATGTGGGATTCACGAAATGCCATCAGCCATAAACCATCCCCTAAATGCTAGTTGTTTATGGCATTGGGTTTCTCACATGATTTCCGATGTTTTTGAAACGGGAAAACCCACAACAGAGTTGCCTTGGGGGAAGAGCGCGGCGAGGCGGAAATGTATGGATCATATGGATCTGGATCTTAGATGATCATCCAACTGATTGATATCAATTGCAGCCGCCTTTGGGCATTCACAACTTCTTGATGGCTAAACGGCTAAACTTCCTGGACCTTTGACCCATTTTTTTTGTGGCAGGAACTGAAGAGTGAGAAGATTGAGCGCAGTGAGGAGTCTGGTTTCGGTCTGGGTCACAATGGGTAAAGGGCGTGCCGTGATTTCGTGAAGTTGGAAGGGAAAGTCATGTCAACCTCAGAGACATTGGGTGATGGATTTTTATGGAGTCATGAGTCCGCAAGTTCTGAAATCTTGTTCCCAGATATGGTCTGTATTCTTGATCAAGTCAACTCTATCCACTAAAAAAGTTGAGTTGTACCATATATAATACATGATCAGGTCAACTCTATCCATTGAAAAAGTTGAGTTGTACAATATTATATGTATATAATATATATATATATGTATGTATGTATATGGTGTTGGTCATCTGATGCGTGGCTCAGTTACAGGAACTGCTGGACATCGACAAGATGGAGATTCGTCTTCTGTTGTCTCGATGCATCAAGCGGTCGAGGCGACCCCGACTGGACCTCCATTGTCCGAAAGCTTCGAAATCGCCCTATGAGGAACCCCAGAAGTATGGGAAGCTTCTGGAAAACTTTGGGAAAGTTTGGTTTAATTGGCCCATCAAAAGGGATCCCTGGGTCCCTGACGTAGAAAAAGGGGGCTGTGGATGAACATGTATTCAACATCCACGTAACAGGAACGTCAACAGATGAACCACGGGGTATCCATGCATGGTTGTTCTGCTTTATCCACTGCTGGTGTGGAACCCAAAAAACCATAATTACTTTACTTCGTGTGATCCCCACCATGACATTTATACATGTTCTTACTGGCACATCTTCTGGCATTCTATCTGACATATCTTCTGACATTCTATTTGGCATTCTATCTGGCATATCTTCCGGCATATCTTCTGGCATTCTATCTGACATATCTTCTGACATTCTATTTGGCATATCTTCTGGCATTCTATCTGACAAATCTTCTGGCATTCTATCTGACAAATCTTCTGGCATTCTATCTGGCATATCTTCTGGCATTCTATCTGAAATATCTTCTGGCATTCTATCTGGCATTCTACCTGGCATTCTATCTGGCATATCTTCTGGCATATATTCTGACATATCTTCTGGCATTCTATCTGGCATTCTATCTGGCATATCTTCTGGAATATCTTCTGGCATATCTATCTGGCATATCTTCTGGCATATCTATCTGGCATATCTTCTGGCATATTTTCTGGCATTCTACCTGGCAAATCTTCTGGCACTCTATCTGACATTTTATCTTCCTACATGAGGTCCAGCAGGGAACACTTGGCGTGGATACTCGCGGTTGAGGTCCGGCAGGGAACACTGGGCGTGGATGGTCGTGGTTGAGGTCCGGCAGGGAACACTGGGCGGGGATGGTCGTGGTTGAGGTCCGGCAGGGAACACTGGGCGGGGATACTCGCGGTTGAGGTCCGGCAGGGAACACTGGGCGGTGATGGTCGTGGTTGAGGTCCGGCAGGGCACACTGAACGTGGATGGTCGTGGTTGAGGTCCGGCAGGACACACTGACATGGATCGCAGTGGAGCAGGAGGAGGAGGAGAAGGAGGACGAGAAGGAGGAGGAGAGGAGGAGAGGAGGCAGGCAGGAGGAGGAGAAGGCAACTTAGATAAAATCTAACAACCCTCACCTGGCAGGTGGGGAAAAAACCGACATGCATTGTGATTTAATGTCTGAAAGATTATGAAAGTCCGAGTTCTGACAGCAACCTCTCGTAATGATTCGTAATCAAGCATCCCATTCTTGACAAGAAAAACGTATGTAACATATGGAGGTTTCCAATCCATGGGGGTATCCCCAGTCATCATCCAGTAGGATTTTCCATTTAAACCAGCTCTTGGGGTATCCCCATTGATGTAACCCCCATATAAAAACAGTACCTGGTTGGTGGTTTGGAACATCTTTTATTTTCCCCAATAGTTGGGATGATGATCCAATCTGACTAATATTTTTCAGGGGGTTGAAACCACCAATTAGGTACAAATGGGAGAGTTGCTATCCTCTTTGATTTTCCATTGCTGCGGAACTGATCAGCGGAGGGAATTGGAATTGTTGCAACTGTTCCACAGCCACGTTGGGAATTCATTGACTCATCAGGTGAAGCAGACTATAGATAAGCAAACTATACAATAAGCCCTATAGCTACAGGTTTTGGATGTTTTTGGTATATTTTGTATCTGCATATACTATGTACAACTATGCAGTCTTATAATGCGTTATATAATGCTATATATATATATTATATGTGTGGGGATTGATCTGAGATGACGGTTCATATCATGTTTCGAAATACATACATTCACAATTTCTAGGACAATTTTGGCGAAAGTTCCGCGAAAGTTTCGCGGGCGAGAGTGGTATTTTGGTATTTTGAAGGGGATGGCCCGGTAAGCCTTACACATGTAAACTCAATGAGCATCAATAAGCAATAATATGTCTTGGGAAGGGTTTCTGTGATGATAGTTGTATGTTTACAATTGTTAACAAGGCTATCATGGAGCAATCTATCATAATTAGGCATTGCTGCCAGAAAATGGCTCCGACGTTTCGCGAAACAGTAGTCCTACCTACAGGGAACTGCTAAAGTCGTCTCTTTTTGTGTTGTTTTCAAGAAATCAGCTGCGGAACAGTGTCTTGCAGAAGTCGTCTCTTTTTGGCTTCCCGCAAGCTGAATGCAGGATTTGTGATGATGTTTTGTTTTTGACCCATTATTTTGCGAATGTTGCGTTTAGGTTGGTGTTTGCATGAAAACACTCAGGGGTCTTGTTGCTTAAATGTTGCGTTGCCTGTATAAAAGATATATATTACATTATTATTCCATTGGATCATTGCTTATTGTAAGACCACAAAACACATAGGCACGCTGAATTTCACCAACATGAACCTACCATTTGCAGTCATAAACCTTCTTATTGTTTGTTTGTCCATTGCAGGGCACACAACGCAGGGGTACACTGGGTCAGGGATGCTTTGCACGACTTATTTGGCACTAGGTGTGCCATTGGGAAACAGATAATTAAACTACTGGATCGATGTTGTAACAAGTGCCAATGACAAGATCTTGTGCCACATCGTGGTGTGCCTATGAGGAAAGCTATGAGGAAAGGTCCACATGGGCAGCGCCTATGACTTTAACTTACTGATGTATTTTTGGCACTTCGCATAGGCACACGGTGCTTACCTGTCAGATCTTTGTGGGTTTACCCACCATACTCCCAAAGATGAAAGTCGTGGCAAGCGTATACTTTTCCTGGATTTAGGTTGGCAGACAAATTTAGGAAGTCGTTGCGGTCGTGGCGTTTAGGTGGTGATTTGTGAGTTTTGAAATTGGTAACACGTTTTATACGTAAAACATGTGTTTGAGCTGCGTTTTGCTTCAGTTTGGGGCTCAAATATAGACAATCGAACATAGACATAGGTCATCCTGACCTGCTGCCCTATGCCTGGTGGTTCCTCTGCCCATGGCTTTGCTTTCTCTTCCCCAGACAGTTAGGCTAAGATGTCTTTGGCTATCACGGTTCCTACGTCTCAACCAGTCTGTGCCCGCTCAAATTTCTCACCGCCGCCTTGTTTGCCAAGCTTGCGTCCCTTTGTCTCCCCTCTGTATCCCTTACTCGCCCTTTGTCTCCTCTTCTGTCTCCTTGCTCTTGCCTGCAGCTGCTGCTTGGCTTGATTTCCTCTTCTGCTCCACCGCTGAAAGCTCTTGAGTTTTACTGTTCTGAAGAGAATGCGAAAGCGTGTGGCTACTAAAGACTTTGGGTCAGTCTCCCAAAATTTGATTTTGGACCTCGTTCGGACCTCGTTCGGACCTCGTTCGCACCTCGTTAAAATTGCAGCCAGTCAAAACCCAGCCCGGAGAGGTTTTGGAGCTTTGCAATGGTTTGCTACTTGGTCTGCTGCTGCTGCTACTGCTGCTGCTGCTGTCGTTGCTTGTGCTGCTGCTTCTGGGCAAGGCGCGTTTTTTTGGGCAGAGAACCAAGAGATTTGTGAAAGGGCTGGAAGCTGCGCGGAAGAAACCAAAAGCATCAGAAGATGACCTGAAAAAAGAAAGTCGATCCGATCAGCGGTGTGCCATGGGGAAGTGG